>JAFEMH010005875.1:0-70000 GCA_022495995.1 Adenophora triphylla var. japonica | reverse complement strand
AGCTGTGTTGCTTATGTACACTAGCTAGTTGTCTTAGTGAACACTAGCTGTGTTATCTTAGTGAACACTAGTTGTGTTATATTAGTGAACACTAGCTGTGTTGTATTAGTGAACACTAGCTGTGTTATCTTAGTGAACACTAGCTGTGTTGTATTGGTGAACACTAGCTGTGTTGCTTAGTGAACACTAGCTGTGTTATCTTAGTGAACACTAGCCGTGTCAGACATCGAAGACTAGCTGTGTTGTCTTAGTGAACACTAGCTGTGTTGTATTAGTGAACACTAGCTGTGTTGCTTATGTACACTAGCTAGTTGTCTTAGTGAACACTAGCTATGTTATCTTAGTGAACACTAGCTGTGTTGTCTTAGTGAACACTAGCTGTGTTGCTAGTGTGACCTAGTGTCCCAAACTGAGTGAATCGTTTTTTCAAAGTTGTCTTCGATAGAAATCAAAATGGAGTGTCAGTCCAAAAAAAAAAGTATCTTCCAGCCACAAATGAGTGTCAACCATTTTTTACTTCATAAAATAACTTTGCATTTGGCTAGTGTACACTAGCTACCTAGTGTATACTAGCCAAATGCCTTAGGCAGCAGGACAAAAGCATTGGGCCAAGCCTTTGTGTACACTAGCTGTTGTAACTTAGTGTACACTAGCTAGTTATCTAGTGTACAATAGCTATTTTTTTTAGTGTATACTAGCTGTGTTGCTAGTGTAACCTAGTGTATACTAGCTGTGTTGCTAGTGTACATTACTTAACTAGCTAGTGTACACTAGTTAATTAGCTAGTGTTTTAAAAATTAGACGTTGTTCAATATTATTTTTTCAAAATCCTATCTTCAGGGATCTAGTTTGAATCGTCTCGTCAAGGCAAAAAAATCAGTGTTTTCGAAATTTTTTTTCGATTTATAGATATTGAGATATTTTATTTTGAAATTTGAGGGGGATTTAGTTCACAATAATTACGAAAATGCCACCCCCTCTATCTTTTTTTTTAATCTGGAGCATTGATGTATTTTTAATCCAATGGTTGAATTTAGTTCTCATGGTTCTCATATAAATTTGGTTCTCATTTGAATAGCTTCCTGTATACATATACATATATATATATATATATATATATATATATATATATATATATATATATGTGTGTGTGTATCTACTTCACCTCTCTTAAATCCTAGGTGGAGGAGATGGTCAGTTAAACTACCATACCAAGCTCTAGGGGCTTGTTTAAGTCCATACAGAGCCTTTTTTAGTTTATACACATGGTTTGGGTATTCATGATCCTCAAAGCCCTTAGGTTGTTCTACATAGGCCTCTTCATTCAATACCCCATTTAGAAAGACACTCTTAATATCCATTTGATAAAGAGTTAGCTTAAGGTAGCAGACTATGGCCAATAAGAGTCTTATGGACTCAATTCTGGCAACAGGGGCAAATGTTTCTTCAAAATCAACCCCTTCAACTTGAGTATACCCTTGAGCCAAAAGTCTGGCCTTGTTCCTAGTAATTACCCCATTTTCATCAGTCTTATTTTTGAAAATCAATTTTGTTCCTATGGCATTCCCATGAGAGGGTCTAGGAACTAGGGTCCAGACATCATTCTTTTCAAACTGACCCAACTCTTCTTGCATGGCCAAAATCCAGTCTACATCCTTTAAAGCCTCATTTATATTTTTAGGTTCAAACTAGTTCCCTGTAGTTTACCTTTCCATTTTGACTGGTTTCCACCTGATCATGCACACCTCTCACTACTTGTGAGGTGGGATGGGTTTTCAAGATTCTTGATGGGATATTCCTTGATCTGTCCACACACCCATTCTTATCACCTTCTAGATTATCATCTTTGTCAAATCCAGAAGAACTGTCCTCAGGTTCAAAAGTTTGGGAGGATGTGGGGATAGATGTGTGTGTGGATGTGGATGCAGATGTGTCCACATCCTTAGTCAAATCCGTCTGTGCTTCAGCATTTGTTTCAGTCTGAGCTCCTTCTTGTTGCACCATTTGTATCTTTCCAGTCCAGCAAGCAACCTGAAATATCATCCTCAGCAGTTTTGAGGTTAAGATCAAGTGACTCATCAAATACCATATTTGCAGATTCCATAATAGTTTTTGTTTTTAGGTTGAACATCCTATATGCTCTACTATTAGTGGAGTAGCCCATGAATATTGCTTTATCACTCTTAGAATCAAACTTGGACAAGTATTCCTATCATTGAGGATGTAACAGATACAACCAAACACATGAAAATACTTCAGAGTAGGTTCCATGCCAAGTAGGATTTGATAGGGTGTCATAGTGCTCCCAATTCTGAGAAACACCCTATTACTAATGTGACAGGCAATATTCAAGGCCTCTGCCCAAAATTTCTTTGACAAGTTTTTGGAACTTAGCATAACCCTAGCCATTTCTTGTAGGGTTCTATTTTTCCTCTCTGCACACTACAAGAAACAGGCTTATTTACGGCGGTTAAAATCCGCCTTAAATACCACGCGCCCCGCCGTATATAGTATTTACGGCGGACTAGCCGCCGTAAATAGACCCCCGTATAAATCATCGCCGTAAATACTATATACGGCGGGATCACCGCCGTAAATACTATATACGGCAGATATACCACCGCCGTATATAAATGAAATACATACGTATATTATGGCGTATTTTGGTGATCTTTATACGGCGGTATGTGTAACCGCCGTAAATAAGAGACGAGTCGTCCTCTCCGTAACGAGTCGTCCCAATTGCACCCCCACCAGGTTCCCTCGTCCCCCCTTCGTAGACGAGTCGTCCAAGCCATTTTATACGGCGGATTTAGTCACCGCCGTAAATACCTTAATAGGGACGACTCGTCCACCATGGCACGAGTCGTACCATTTACACCCCCTACTGGTTCCCTCGTCCCCCCTTTGGGCACGAGTCGTCCCCAGCTTTATACGGCGGATTTAGTCACCGCCGTAAATAAGCCTATTTTTTTTTCCGACTTTGTATAATTCATTTTCCCCAAAAATACATTCACAAAAACCAAATTCAACCTGTACACACACAAATAAAACCTGTATATAACCAAAAATACACAAATGCAATCAATATTTACAATCTACATATTAACACAATTAATGTTGAATATATCCAGACATAATAATCATTATACAAAAAGTTATTAGTTGTTGAATGTATCCAAAATACGTAATGTCTAAAATCCATAACACCTATTCATTACCGTCATTTCCACGTCGTTCCATCCAACAACGTTTCAATTCATCAATTTGTTGTTGTAGCTGTCGGCGTTCCTCCTGAAGTTGTTGTTGTAATCGCTCCCCGAAGTTGTTGTTGTAGCGTCGGCGTTCCTCCTCATTTTGTCGGCGTTCCTCCCGAAGTTGCCTTTCAAAATCTACTCGACCCCCGCCACCGCCTCCAATACAAATTGCCCGAGAAGTTGGGGATTTACCAAACACCTTAGTTTTGTTAAGACCGCCTCCCATACATCGGACTCTCCCGTGGTCATCGGGGCCCATCATACCAACAAAAATATTTCCACGCGCCGTGGGAGAGTTTTGTTGCTCCTCTGGCCTCCTCAATTGCATCATTAAGCGTTTCTTTGTAACAAAAACAACATGTTCAATATAAATGTTTTAACTTTAATTAATATTATGAAAATGAAGTTAGAAATGAAAAAAGTATTCTATAGAATAACAAAGCGAAACGAGAAAAGGTTGAAACTTTAACTTACAATCATTTGAGTGGTTTCTTGATCTGCGAGTGTTTTGCCCGTGCGCGTATGTATGAAAATGCTTACGCGATCGGTTAGTAAACCCCGTCGTCTCTCTACAATTTATAATAGAATCATTTGACCAAAAACAATATATTTATATACGATACAAAAAGAAAAATTAATTAAATTGACAACTGAGAACTAAATTGAACGATGACAAACCTCTTTGATGACTTTGGGATGGGACGTTTTTCCGGTCCTATTCAGGCACGATTGCTTTTCTCGATTCAATTTATTTGTTTCTGATATTTTCTGGAAAAAAAAGATAATATTAGTATTAATTTGACTACTTATATAAGACATTCACGATAATAGATTGAGATTAATTTGAAATATACCCGAGCCTTGTTCGTACCCCACATCGCAACAAGTGCAGCCCATTGATCCGCAACGCACCCACGGGGTGGGTGAGCCAATGCGTCTTGGTCGGATTCATACATCTTATAATGAGATTTCAACTGAGTAATATTCATAACTGAGTCAATATTCATAACAAAGTCATAACTGAGTAATATTCATAACTGAGTAATACTTATTATATGCTTGTCTCACCTGCTATTTCCAGTCACGCCACGCTTTACCGAGAGAAAGAACCATAACCGGGTAATACTCCGGAGGAGCATTTGTATTTTCCTATATACACAATTCAACAAAGAAAAAAAACAATTGTTAGAGAATCATAAGACTTTTGACTACGTACTAGAGATTTATGTAAGAAATATGGATTACAACTTACCAGAACGTCATTCCATACGTTATTTATGCACTCATGGTCCATCTGAGACCACTCTCTAGTTAATGGGAAATGTTCCCCATTTTTAGCAAAAATTCCTATCTGAGTAGCTAATTTTGCCATTTCCCCACCAACTGGTTGACCATAATTATTCCATATTATGTTCAATCTCTCTTTACCCCATTTGGGGGTTGGTTTTGCCAGCCCTCTTCCTTTAGGGTTCGAGCCCTGACCTGGTAATAAATTTTTCTTTGGCGGCATATCTGTCATATGACAATTCAATTATAGCACAAAAATTGGATAAACCAAGTAAAGGACCCAAAAAAACAGTCTTATAATATATGTATAAGACCTATAAATTTATTATAGGTCTTATGTATCATGTATAAGACCTATAAAATGCCTAGATAATAATAAAACAACAAGTATTTTGGAACAAGTTTTAACCCCTAAAACAACAAATATTTTGGGACATAAAGAGTAAATAACATACACAAACACCAATAGAACTATAGAATTGTGGCCAACAGTTTGGCTGAACAACAACAACAACAACAACAACAACAGCAACAGAAACAACAGCCAGGAAGATCATTCGCCTCAACAAGTGGCACTGGCTAGGGTTGCACTTCAAAATGCACCAGAAGTGTTTGTAGTTCACCAGCTTTGTGAGGTTTGTTTGGTCAAAGAGCAAAGCAAGACTGACGAGAGAAAATTATATTTTTATCAAATTTCGAAATTTCCAACTCCCAGGAAGATCATTCGCCTCAGTATAACAAGTAATGTGACGGTCATTTCCCAACAACATAATTATAAATGTACTAAAGACCAGCCGACCAATCACACCAACTGTCATACTATCGTATGTTCTTCTAAGACAAGTGTTTCAAGACATAAGCCCACTGGCATTTAACTGCAAAGTGGTCGAAATGTGAATCAAACTTGCTTTCTCAGCTCCAAAACTCACAGAGATGGTGAATGACAAAAACTTAGATGAAAATTATGCCATATTAAGGAGAGAAGATGATTACGAAAAGGATAATTCATATGATTACTAAAATCAATATATTTACTTTATAGTTGAATTCACAGAGAGTAAGAAGCTTGCTAGCAGCTTCCTTTGATGAAGTAAGGGTAGTGAGCTCAGCTGTAGTGAGGATGGAGGGAGGAAAGAGCTTAATTATTTTGATGCATCAATTATTTTGGGAGAAATCTTGGATGTCACAGAAAGTACCACCATGATGGATCAATCAAGAAAGAATGAGCAGAAGGAAAATTATGCAAGTTTTAATGACCAAGGTAGTCTTGAAATAAAAGTTGATGGCATGAATGAAAGCACCTCCAAAGCCAAAACGGTGAGAACTGGAAAAGCAAGACAGAATGAAGTTGAATGGGATAGCTTAAGACAACAAGCACAGAACAAGGATGGTAAAACAAGAGGAAATACACCCAACACAATGGACTCATTGGACTATGAAGCAGTAAGGTGTGCTGACGTTAACGAGATTGCAGACACCATCAAAGAAAGGGGAATGAACAATATGCTAGCGGAGAGAATTAAGGTACAGCTTTACATTTTTAATGTGAACATATATTTTTGAAGCATGAGTGATTACAAACTCAAGCTAAACTGCTGAAACCCCCTCCCCAAATATTTTTATATATTCAAGAATATACCTCAATCTTTTGCTATGTTGAAGCATTACATGACAAAATATAAAAGCTAACTACCAACTTTTTTTTGTCTTAGGGAGTACCTCTTAAGTTTTAGGGGATTGGGCTTGAAAAGCTTGAAAAGCTAACTCCCAACAGTTTCTAGAATATTTTCCCAAATGATTTTTGGCCCAAAAAATATCATGGTTCAATATACACTTGCAATCTTTCAAAAATAAAATAAATACTTGCAGAACCAATATTTTACAAATTTTTCTTAGAATGAATATGTTCTGAATGCCCATTAAAATAAAAAGAACATTCTTTTAGGGATGGAACAACCAAAAAACAAAAAAATTGGTGGGGAAGCGGGGCGGGGGGAACAACAAACATGACATTACCGGGGGGGCTCCCGCGGGTTGTGGACACATTTGTTATATGTCACATTTAACAAATACCATAAACCATGACATTATACTAACATTTCCAACGAATCAACCAAAAAACAAAAAATTGGTGGGGAAGCGGGGCGGGGGGAACAACAAACATGACATTACGGGGGCTCCTGGGTTGTGGACACATTTGTTATATGTCACATTTAACAAAAAACAAATACCAAATCGGTGGGGAAGCGGGGCAGGGGGAACAACAACAACAACCACAAGGAACAACAACAACAACAACACTATAGGGCAAGCCTTGCTTGATACAGAAAAAGTATAAAATAGTACGGGGGGGGGGGCTGGGGCTCCCGTGGGTACCAAATCGGTGGGGAAGCGAGGCGGGGACATCCCAAAGTAAAAATTGGATATTCATTTAATATATTCAAATTTCTACAGGCATCAAAGGAGTACCTGGAAAAGCAGATGACGGAGGTAGAAAGTAAGAGCTGCTGCAACAAGATCCTGTAGGAAATAAGAGTTTGATCAAAAGAAGTAGAACAAATACATATTACAATTAACAATATTAATATTCAATTCAACCATACAAAATAACAAGTTTGATTGAAATATGAAACATAATCATTATCGGCCATATCAACATCATCATTATCGGCCATATCAACATCATCATTATCGGTCATATCAACATCTAGGTCATTGATATTAGTAGTTTCAATCTCGACCCCATCAACTCCCTCTCGCACCCACGATGCTTCTTCGTTAGCAACATTTTTATCCAGATTTTGTGAGCAAAATGGTACCAATTGTGGAATCGAATCTGAAACTTGTTTATCATCATTTGAATATATGTCAAAACTATCTCTTGGTGTAATCCTCATCACAACTTTCCAATCACTTTCTATAGGATCTTTAACATACCAAACTTGCTCAGCTTGAGATGCTAATATGAATGGTTCATCACCAACTCGATTATCCTTATACAACTTGTGATTGAAGTTTACAAGAGTAAATTTTTGCTCATCTTCCATCTTGCCTGTCCGGTTATCAACCCAATCACATTTAAACAATACAAATCTTATTGAGTTGCTATAACAAATTTCAAGGATCTCAATCAACTCCCCGTAGAAGTTAACATCCCCTACAATGGGATTATTATCCTTTCGGCTTGCAAAACTTGTCACACTTGCATTCAAAGATGACTCCACTATTTTGAGTTTTCCTCCGTCTATCGACATCCTTCACTCGAAATCGAAAACCATTTATTATGTAAGACTTATACCGCCTCGCATCCATATGAGGACCCAATGCAAGACTCGTAATTCTTTCGGGTACTACATCTTTCGTCGTGCATACCTTTTATAAAAAACAAAATTTAATAAGAAAATATTTAAAACGATAAATTGAAACTATTATATGAAGGTGGTTTCATACTTACATAATCCTTAAACCAGCTAACAAACTTATCATTATGTTCTTTCTCTATAAGATGTCGTTGATTACGAGGTAGTGTCTCCCTCAAATGTACACGATGCATTCTGAGCAGATTGAAAATATGAATTAAGTATTAATTTGAAATATAAAAGATATAAGGAATGTAAGCCTCATGTAAGGAATCACTTACTCTAGGTATTGTTCAACATCTTTAGTATTGAAAAGCACATATCTATACGCTTGTACTCGTGTGATGTAATCAAGGGTAATTACCTCTTCTTTTCCTACAAAGCGGCCTAACTCATCACCTTCATCATCATTTCTTCTAGGACGATTGGACTTTGTCTCAATGTCATCCAAAATATTGCGTACAAAAAGTCATGCATTCTTTAGCCACAATTGCCTTAGCTATGGAGGCCTCGGGATGGGCTCGATTTCGAACATATAATTTTAATGTAAGTAGAAACCTACAAAATCATTTACTTATGCTAAAGCAGATGTAAAAAGGAATTTAACTTTTTTCAAAGTAAATTTAATATGGATGTACCTCTCTACCGGATACATCCAACGAAATTGTATTGGGCCTAGTAGCAAGGCCTCCTCGGCTAAATGCACCGGCAAGTGCTCCATAACATCAAAGAAAGCTGGTGGGAATATTTTCTCGAGAGCGCATAGTGTGACAGCCATCCGATCTTGTATCTTTTCGAGATCAGCAAGTGTATTCACCTTTGAGGATAATTGCCTAAAGAAATTTGCCAACTCAATGATGGCTTTTACAACAGAAGTAGGCAACGCTTTTCGAGCCTAAAGGGAGTAGTTGTTGGAGCAAAATATGACTATCATGGCTCTTAAGACCCCAAATAGCTCTTTCCTCTAGATGTACACAACGAGATATGTTTGACGAGTAGCCATCAGGGACTTTGACTCCCTTTAGAACTTTCAAGAATGTGTCTTTATGCTTCTTACTCATTGTAAACTGAGCCGGAGGCATAATATCTTTGCCGGATGGAAGCTTTTGTAGATGCAATGGTTTCCGAATGTTCATCTCTTTTAGGTCTTTTCTTGCTTTATCATTATCTTTTGATTTCCCCGCAGTACCTAACAGAGTATGTAGCACATTATCACACACATTTTTTTCAATGTGCATAACATCAAGATTATGACGAACATGATTATTTGCCCAATATGGCAACTCAAAGAAGATACTCCTCTTTTTCCAATTGTGACACAACTTAGGAACCTTTCTTTTCTCCAACTTGGCTTGTTGCTTCTCACCCTCTTCTCTTTTCCTCTTTTTAATAACATCTTCTATTTTATACTCTGTTTCCATATTTTCAACTTGTTTAAGCAATTTTGTTCCAAACAATAACTTGGGCTTATCTCTCACTTCATGAGTACCATCAAAAGAGCCTTTATCCTTACGAAAAACATGACTCCTAGGCAAGAAGCGTCGATGACCAATATAACAATACTTGCCACCATGATCCAACCATCGTGCTTGAGGTCTCACATTGCAACAAGGGCAAGCATATTCACCTTTAGTGCTCCATCCAGACAACATTCCATATGCAGGAAAGTCATTTATTGTCCATAATAGTGAAGCTCGTAAAGTAAACAACTCGTTCCTTGATGCATCATAAGTTGATATACCATCTTCCCACAATTCCTTCAACTCATCAATTAACGGTTGGAGATACACATCTATCTTGTTGCCCGGCCCTTTTGGGCCTTGAGTAAGCACCGACAAGAAGAAATATGGCTGTTTCATGCATAACCAAGGTGGAAGATTGTATGGCATAAGCACAACCGGCCAACTCCTGTGAGATATAGTCATTGTTAAGAAAGGATTAAATCCGTCAGATGCTAATCCCAATCTAACATTTCGAATTTCACTTGAAAATAATGGATAACGTTCATCGAATTCCTTCCACGCACGAGAGTCTGCAGGATGCCTCAGCACACCATCGTCTATTCTTTTCTCGGCATGCCATCTCATGAGTATCGCGGTCTTAGATGACCAATACAACCTTTGCAACCTTGGCTTTAAGGGAAAATACCATACTTTCTTTATCGCTACCTGCTTGGGAAGTTTATTCTTGCCACTTGTTTCCGCACCTTCACCGCTACCCCCTTCTTCTTGTTGCTTATATCTAGAGGCTCCACAAATTTCACATTTAGTAAGTTTTTTAGTTTCATTTCGAAACAACATACAATGATTAATGCACGCGTCCCACGTTTTATAACTAAAACCAAAATCCGCAGTCATCTTGTACACCTCACGATAGGAACTTGGCACTTTCGCTGACTGAGGCAATGCCCTAATGAAAATTTTTAATAAAGAAGTAAATCCCTTATCGGTCACTCGATAATTAGCCTTCCAGTGCATAAGTTCTACAATAAATGAGAGTACTGTAAACTTATCACACCCTTCCCACAAGGCTTGATCAGCATCTCTCAAAAGTCTAAGAAACTTTGCGGTGGATGCATCTGATTGTACGATTTCTTCAATTCCTGGCTGGTTACTATCCGGTATACCTATCCCTTCATGTACCATTCGCCTTATACAATCTTGCACGCCCAATTCAATTTCAATGCCATCTTCAGTTGTCCTATCATTCTTACGCGCCGAAAAGTACTCTTCCCCGTGCCTAATCCAATTCTTGTAATCTTTTTGAAATCCCACTTTAATACAATGTGATCTCACGGTTGCACGGTCTTTTTGGTAACGATTTGCGCATTTTTTACAAGGACAATATATTTCTTTAACACCAACAGACTTTTTTGAGAATGCAAAATCGAGAAAGTTGTCAACCCCAGACAAATACTCATTTGAGATTCGATTATCCAAATCAATCCAACTTTTGTCCATATATGACTTGACTTGATATTTTTAATATTAAAATACAACCTATATATAAGACCGAGAGACACAAATTTTAGAATAAAAATAAACTCATAAACAAACATAGTCTAAATATGTACAACTTTTGGCTCGATATAGATAATATACATTGTTGGAGCCTAGCCTATTAGTCGAACTTGGGCCCATGATATAGTATAACCCTATGACAACATTCATTCATTCTCTCTCACAAGCCCCCCCCCCCAATTGAGAAGCTAATTTAAGGAACTAGTTTGATGTGCAAAAGAATATGCACATGCAACAAAAGATTTGGAACTATTTTTAGGAACTAGGTTGAAGTCACTCTTTAACTAGGATTCAAGTACAACTTTAGTAAAATAATGTGGAACTTGAATTGGTTCAAATGGATAATGGGAAATGTGTTAAATATTGTCTTAAAAAGGGTTGAGAGGCAATTATGAAACTTGAACCAAAGTGGATAAAACATGGTAATTGAACTTGGAACCTTTATAGAAGGTGTACAAGGTTATATTATGAACGCGTAGGGTTACTTGTATGTTGTTATACCTCTACGTGGTTATATGTATGTGGTTATTGGGTTAAATGGTGCATAAAAGGTATGGTTCATTACTTTATTGATTGATACATAAGTGGCAATACCCTGTTACTAAATTATACCTTGGGTATTGAATGTGTAGGCCTCATATATGATATATGGTGCCTTATGTGGTTATATTTATAGGGTTGTGGGTTCAAATAATGGGAGAACATATTGGAGATAAGAAGGATTATAAGATTTTGCAAATGTGTCGGGTGCTTTAAAATTTCGCGTTGTGAAAGAGCTCAAGTGTTGGACTTTTAGAGAGAAGCTGCATTGAATGAAAATCGAGTCTCTTTTGCTTTTGGTAGCAAATGGGTGTAATAGAGTAGAGGCATTTTGCAATGGCATTAAGGACTACTAGTATTCTAGTAGTTGATTCGTCTTAGTTTCTCTTTCTCCAACATATTGGTTCATATCCAAACCGGCAACCTTGACTGCTAAGTAAGCTAGACCAGAAATGAGTACAGTTCGAAGCTACACATTCAATACCCATTATTTGAACCCACAACCCTATAAATATAACCACAAGGAAATGAGTACAGTTCGAAGCTAATATCATCTCTACATTGGAGGCAGCACAGAGATGAGACCAAAAGGAAATGGAAAATAGCAGTTAAAAACACATAATGGCATTCATGTCCAAAATCCAAAAATTAAACCAATTCATGTCAAGAGTATGAGCCATGAACTCAAAAATTAAACCAATTCCATGAGAAAGAAATATTAATGCTGAGAATGTTCTTATTACACAGCAATTCCGTCCTAGCTAGCAGGCTTATTATCAGGTACGTAGCATGAACTCAAAAATTAAAACTGGGAGCATAAAATGGAGAGTATGAGTCATGAACATAGAACAAAAACCAAAAATTAAAACTAAATACGCTATATCTACCTGCTGATTTGGTCGAAGGCGTCGGATTTTCTTGGCCTAGCTATGGAGGAGAGAAGCTATGGAGGAGAGAAAGAGAGACTGAGATACAAATCGAAGAAATCAACAAAAACCAAAAATTAAAAGTAATTAAATACGCTATACCTACCTGATTTTGGTCACCGACGTCGGATTTTCAAGCCCTAGCTATGGAGGAGAAAAGCTCTGTAGGAGAGAAAGGGAGATGGAGATACCGCGAAACTGAATAGAGAAATTTGGGTTTCCCGGTATTTAATAACATTTACGGCGGATATTGTACACCGCCATAAATAATGGTATTATTTACGGCGGACGCGTATCAACCGCCGATAATAAGTACCTATAAACGGCGGCTACTGATATACCGCCGTATATAACCTCGATCCCGTATACGTACACGTTAAATATACGTACATTACTTATTTACGGCGGACGCGTCCGCCGTATATATTAGGTATTTACGGCGGCTGTTCATACCGCCGTATATATAATATATATACGGCGGACGCGTGTTCGCCGCCGTATATGGGCGCCGTAAAAAGCCTCCTTTCTTGTAGTGGCAACTCCATTCCGTTGAGGAGTTATAGGAGCAGAAAATTCATGAGTAATTCCCTTTTAGTTGCAGAAGGCAGTAAACATGGAGTTTTCATACTCAGTGTCATGGTCATACCTAATCCTTATAGCCGCAAGGTTATACAGATTTCTGACCCTTTTATACCAGTTTTTGAACTCACATATGGTCTCAGACCTCTCCCTTTAGAACATCACCCATGTGTACCTGGAGTAGTCATCAACACACACAAAAGTATACTTCTTCCTACCAAAGCTTTCTACCTCTATAGGCCCTATCAAGTCAGTGTGTATCAACTCCAAAACATCTAGATGTGGAGCATTGTTGGACCTTTTTGTGTGAGGATTTTGTTTGATTTCCCTTTTGACAAGAACCACATACATCAGTGTTCTTAAAGTTCAGTTTAGTGAGATCCTTTACATCTTCATACATTTGGAGTTACTCCAAGTTTCTGCAGCTAGCATGCCCTAGATTTTGGTGCCACAGGTTGACATCATTTACTCTAGTACTAAGGCAGTATAGATTGTCATCAAATTGGTAACAATTATCAGCAAATATAGGACCTGTAAACACACATTTGTTGTCTTTATCAAACACCTCACACATGTATTTATCATATTTTACATGGAGGTCATCATCACACAACTGACTGATACTTATCAGGTTAGCCTTTAGGCCTTCTACATGGTATTTTGAATTTTCAGAAAATGGGAAAGCAATTAGTAAATAAGGAAATTTAACTCTTCAAAACTGTATCGATTAATATTTTATTCAAATGCACATTTTTTGTTTTTAAAATTTTTATATATAATTCATTTTGAGATAGAAGAAGTAGTACTATAATTATGATCCATATACATACAAATTTATTTTATAAATTGAAATATTTGGTATATAAATTAGAAATAGTTACAATAATATAGTCTAATAAATGAATACTTTTTTTATTTTAAGCAAAATAAAAATTGATCAATTATTTTTATTTTGGGATGAAATAAATATTAATGTAATGATCTATATACATGCAAGAGTCTTATAAATAGGAATTTAAAAATATAATCAAAGAGTAACGGTCCAAAAATAAATATTATTTTTTTAAAAATAATTTATTTATAATTATTTTTGAGATGAAAGAAGTAATACTATAATGATCCATATACATACACAGAGTTGTACCGAGAGAATGATTGTACCATTTTTTTAATCTTCTTTTTTTTTTTTTTGAAAGAAAGTTGTTTATCTTAAAAAAATAATAAAAAATATGTGCATAACACGTTGATTACGCGTTAGTTACGATTAACCTCCAAGAAACACGTAATATTCCGTAATATTGAGAAAAATATAACTCCAATATAATTAAATTGATCGCAATTATGCATATAGTACCCAAAATTAATGTACATAAACCAACTACTAAATTTGATAAGTCAAGTAAATTAATTTGAATATTTGAAAATATTAGTTTAAATCCAAATTTAAACTCAAATTTAAAATGATTTGAAATTGTAACTCTATCTCATTTGAGAATTGATTAATTTAGTCAGCTACCTGCAGAATCTAATCTATAAATGAATACAAAATTTTAACCTGATTACATACCCTCTCAAGAGCTTAAGGAAATAAATCCTATTTAAGTTAATATTTTGAATATTAATTACTCCCTCCGTCCCGTATAAGAATGCACCCTTGACTTTTTTTATTTTTGGTCATCCCAACACATATAGGCTAAATGGAGTTATTCTGAATGTAGTAAAGTAATTTTCTATGTGTACAGGATACCCCTCCGTCCCAAAATTATTGTGTCAATTTTTTATTGTTGGATATAAACCTAACATATTGTTTCCATTTATTTAAATGAAATTAATTACATATTATGGCAACAATTAATAATAAATCTAACTATGCCCATCGAATTTCGACGGATTACTCACTAGTATATCATAACAAGAGAGGATGTTTTCTTTCCCATATTTCATTAACGTAAAACTATAACTTTATACATGATCTTGCAAGAAAAGACCAAATTCTTAAACAAATCCACCACCATATCATCCAAAGTAATTAATGGAAAATAGAAAACAAGAGAAATTGTATCACACAATATTTAACTCCCCCAAACCCAAACCTTTACTTAGAGAGATACCGTTGATAGGGTAAGGAAATTCTCATGATCCGATTCAAAAACCGGTGAGTGTCTCACATTCCTTGCCCTTTCATCAATCAGCCGAAAAGTTCGCTCCAATCTTCTACGTCGATCAATATTAGTTGCTTCTCCATTATTAATAGTTATCTGGCTCAACTGAAACAGAAAAAGGCTCGTATTGTATAACGTGTTGTCATAAATTTGACGTGTTGGTTTTATAAGGTAAATATTTATACAGTAAATTATCCCGATTTAACCTCAATCAACATTTGAATTTTGAAATCAAATTTTGAATTTTCAGAAAATGGGAAAGTAATTAGTAAATAAGGAAATGTAACTCTTCAAAATTGTATCGATTAATATTTTATTCAAATGCACATTTTTTATTTTTAAAATTTTTATTTATAATTCATTTTGAGACAGAAGAAGTAATACTATAATTATGATCCATATACATACAAATTTATTTTAAAAATTGAAATCTTTGGTATATAAATTAGAAATAGTTACAATAATATAGTCTAATAAATGAATACTTTTTTTTATTTTAAGCAACATAAAAATTGATCAATTATTTTTATTTTGGGACGAAATAAATATTAATGTAATGATCTATATACATGCAAGAGTCTTATAATTTATAAATAGAAATTTAAAAATATAATTAAAGAGTAACGGTCCAAAAATAAATATTATTTTTTTAAATAATTTATTTATAATTCTTTTTTAGAAGAAAAAAGTAGTACTATAATGATCCATCTATATAATATATTAAAAGACAAACATTTTGAGCCCTCACATTAAGCCATGTCACTATTATGACATGGCATTATGTAATTCTTCCATTGGTCTTAGTTTCAAAGATTTTTCATTTAATAAATTGATTTTTCATTTAATAAAAGGTTAATGTTTATAAGGTAAATATTTATACAGTAAATTATCCCGATTTAAGCTCAATCAACATTTGAATTTTGAAATCAAATTTTGAATTTTTAGAACACGGGAAAGTAATTAGTAAATAAGGAAATATAACTCTTCAAAATTGGATCGATTAATATTTTATTCAAATGCACATTCTTTAAAAAAAAATTATTTATAATTCATTTTTTGAGACAGAAAAAGTAGTACTATAATTATGATCCATATACATATAAATTTATTTTATAAATTGAAATCTTTATTATATAAGTTAGAAATAGTTACAATAATGTAGTCTAATAAATGAATAATTCTTTTTATTTTAAGCAAAAAAGAATTGATCAATTATTTTTATTTTGGGACGAAAGAAATATTAATGTAATGATCTATATACATGCAAGAGTCTTATATATAGGAATTAAAAAATATAATCAAAGAGTAACAGTCCAAAAATAAATATTATTTTCTTAAAAATAATTTATTTATAATTCCTTTTGAGATGAAAGAAGTAGTACTATAATAATCCATCTATATAATATATTGAAAGACCAACCCTTAGAGCCCTCACATTAAGCCATGACACTATTATGACATGGCATTATGTAATTCTCCAATTGGTCTTAGTTTCAAAGATTTTTCATTTAATAAATTGATTTTTCATTTAATAAAAGGTTAATGTTTATAAGGTAAATATTTATACAGTAAAATATCCCGATTTAAGCTCAATCAACATTCGAATTTTCAGAAAATGGGAAAGCAATTAGTAAATAGGGAAATGTAACTCTTCAAAACTGTATCGATTAATATTTTATTCAAATGCAAATTTTTATTTTATTAAAATTTTTATTTATAATTCATTTTGTGACAAAAGAAGTAGTACTATAATTATGATCCAAATACATACAAATTTATTTTATAAATTGAAATATTTGGTATATAAATTAGTAATAGTTACAATAATATAGTCTAATAAATGAATATTTTTTTTATTTTAAGCAAAATAAAAATTGATCAATTATTTTTTACTTTGGAACGAAAGAAATATTAATGTAATGATCTATATACATGCAAGAGTCTTATAAATAGGAATTTAAAAATATAATCAAAGAGTAACGGTCCAAAAATAAATATTGTTTTTTTAATAATTTATTTATAATTCTTTTTGAGATGAAAGAAATAGTACAATAATGATCCATCTATATAATATATTAAAAGATAAACATTTAGAGCCCTCACATTAAGTCATGTCACTATTATGGCATGTCATTATGTAATTCTCCCATTGGTGTTAGTTTCAAAGATTTTTCATTTAATAAATTGATTTTTCATTTAATAAAAGGTTAATGTTTATAAGGTAAATATTTATACAGTAAATTATCCCGATTAAAGCTCAATCAACATTTGAATTTTGAAATAAAATTTAGAATTTTCAGAACACGAGAAAGCAATTAGTAAATAAGGAAATGTAACTCTTCAAAACTGGATCGATTAATATTTTATTCAAATGCACATTTTTTTTTAAAATTTTTTCTTTATAATTCATTTTGAGACAGAAGAAGTAGTACTATAATTATATATGATCCATATACATACAAATTTATTTTTTAAATTGAAATATTTGTTATATAAATTAGAAATAGTTACAATAATATAATCTAATAAATGAATACTTCTTTTTATTTTAAGCAAAATAAAAATTGATCAATTATTTTTATTTTGGGACGAAATAAATATTAATGTAATGATCTAGAGTAGGTCTCCGGAGAAACGCATTTCTCCATAAGTTATGGAGAAACGTGTTTTTACAAAAAAAAAAAATTATACATTTTTTTTTTTGCATTCATTAAAAAAACTTCTGGATATCAGTCTCAAAGGTTCTGGATATCCAGAACCCTTTGATCATGATATCCAGAAGTTATGTTAGAATGGGACCAACACATACCAACTTTCTGGTCATGGCCTTCACTTTTTTCTGGATATACTTTTCCTTGTTTCCTCGGATATACTTTTCTTGGTTTACGGATATAGATTTGGCCAAGGTCATGGTCAATACAAAATTTCTGGATATCCTTTCTCTTAATTTTTGGATATACTTTTTAGTGTTTTCTGGATATATATACTTGGTCAAGGCCAAGGGCCAAGGGCAAGGGCAAGGCCAAGGGCAAGGCCAAGGGCCAAGACCAAGGGCTAAGGCAAGGTCATGAGTAATACAAATTTTCTGGATATCAACTTAAAAAAATTCTGGATATCACTTTCAAAGTGTTCTGGATATCCAGAACATTTAATATTAATATCCAGATCAGCCTTTCAAAAGGTTCTGGATATCTAATACAAATTTTTTTTAATATCCTTTCAAAAGGTTCTGGATATCCAGAAACTTTCAAAATGAATAACCAGAAATTTAGAATTGCCCAAGCCAAGGCCATGGGCCAAGGTCATGGCCAATACAAAATTTCTGGATATCCTTTCAAAAGGTTCTGGATATCGGAGAAACCCGTTTCTCCATAAATTATGGAGAAACACGTTTCTCCCTATATTTTGGCAATGATCTATATACATGCAAGAGTCTTATATATAGGAATTTATAAATATAATCAAAGAGTAACGGTCCAAAAATAAATATTATTTTTTTTAAATAATTTATTTATAATTTCTTTTTAGATTAAAGAAGTAGTACTATAATGATACATCTATATAATATATTAAAAGACAAATATTTAGAGCCCGCACATTAAGCCATGTCACTATTATGACATGACATTGTTGGGATTGGAGTCCTAAACTATGAGGAAAAAGGAGTCTAAGTCGGAGGAGCTAGTGAGATCAAGAAGGAAAATCCGGAGGTGCTTCTGTTGTACTGGGCGATCGCCCATGGTGGTGGTGGGCGATCGCCCACATGGACAGAAGGTATAGCTCGTGGGAAATTTCTTCATGGGCGACCGCCCATGGGCTGGTGGGCGACCGCCCACGTGTCGGGGAGAAAAATTCTGCAGCTGATTTGTTTCCTATTTTGATACAAACTCTTCTTAATTTGATTTAGGGTTTCCTTGTATTGTTATATAAGCATAAATACGACCTAGAACATGTAGTAGCAACATATTAGAAGGTGTCTAATACAATATTGGCTTGGCAATTGCCCCCGGACGTAGTTCATGTGTTGAATGAACCGGGTAAACAATTTCTTGTGTTCTTGTGTGTGTGATTCTTCCATTATTGTGCTTGTGGGTATTTTGTTCTTTGTCTAGATTGCAACGGGGTACCACCAAATTCACAACAACTGGTATCAGAGCATTGGTTCGGAGGATTCAAAGTTTCATTAGTTGATTTTTTGAATCACGTTCTTGGGGACTTGGTGAAGCAATCAGATGAAGAACTCAATCGAGAAATTCAATGGTGTGAATTTCACGTTCTGGAGGACGAGGGTTGAAGATTACCTTTATTGTAAGGATCTTCATAAACCCTTAAAGGAGAAACCCGAAGACATGTCACAAGGGGATTGGGAGATGTTAGATCGGAAGGCGTTAGGAGCGGTGAGGTGCGCTCTAACCGACGACGTTGCACGGAACGCTATGGAGGCCAAGACAACGGTGGAGTTGCTACAAACGCTGTCAGACATGTATGAGAAGCCGTCTAATATCAATAAGGTGCATTTGATAAAGAGGTTTGCGAATGTGAAGATGTCAGAGGGCGCATGACGGCAAGTCATATCGGCAGTTTCAAAGGTATGGTGGACCAATTGAAAAGTGTTGATATTACTTTCTCCGATGAAGTGCTAGCATGTTTTCTACTAAAATCATTGCCTGATAGTTGGGAGGTAACTGTCACAACGATTAGTACGTCGAAAACAGCATTGGTGTATACGGAGGTTAGAGATCTCATCCTTCAAGAGGAGTTGAGAAGGAAAGAGAAAAGGGGAGAATCTTTCGTAGATGGGGCTGCACTTAGGGTGGAGAGAAATAGGGGAAGGGGAGGACCGAAAAAGGGGAAAAGGTCAAGTGCTACAATTGTGGCGAATTGGGTCATATCAGTTATGACTGTCCGGGTAAAGATGGTGGTGCACACGTGGTGGATGATGGGGAAGATGTATTAATCCTAGGAGAGGAGCAGTCGGGTGAAGATTGGGTGTTGGATTCTGGAGCTTCTTGTCATGTTAGTGAGGATGCAGAATCAATGGAGCGGTATAAAATTGGAGATTTTGGGGTTATCTATCTTGGTGATGGTCAACCATTGAAGATCAAAGGTAAGGGGGATGTGATGATGAAGACACCTAACGGGGCTGTTTTACAACTACACAATGTGATGCATGTTTCGGATTTGAGGAGAAGAGTGATTTCTGTGGGACAACTTGACAGTGAAGGGTATGGTGTGACCTTCATTGGTGGGTCTTGGGACATCACAAAAGGGGCTAAGGTGATAGCTCATGGGGTTAAGGGGAAGATGTTGTACTCTACCTACAATGTCGATATTCGTTCCGGTGGGAGCAAGAGGCTAAAGAATCGGCCTATTAGTGAAGAAAGGAGAGACATCAAGAAACGGTATGTTAGGGGGGAGAAGGACACAAAGTTGATCAACGCGGTGTGGAAGTCCAAGTGCCCTAACAGAGAGCGTATTCAGTCCAAAAGAAGACGATGCAAGAAACAAGGTACGTCCAAGTTTCAAGGGGAAGCATTGCGAGGAAGGTAGGTCTGGAGGGAGAAGGCGAAGTTAGACTTGCGGGGAGAAATCAAGGTAGAAGCTGATTTGGGGAGGCAAGAACCATCTAACACGGAGAGGTTGAAACGTCGCTTGGTTTCAACTCGCCTTAGTACTTGAGCAGGAGGTTCGGTAATGTCAAGCCAATATGGGGGAAATGTGTTCGAAGGTCATTACTCCGTGGTGGGAGTTGATGGGTGTTTCTATGCTTATTAGTTTAGTCTCCGATGGGAGATTGTTGGGATTGGAGTCCTAAACTATGAGGAAAAAGGAGTCTAAGTCGGAGGAGCTGGTGAGATCAAGAGGAAAATCCGGAGGTGCTTCTGTTGTACTGGGCAACCGCCCATGGTGGTGGTGGGTGACCGCCCACATGGACAGAAGGTATAGCTCGTGGGAAATTTCTTCATGGGCGACCGCCCATGGGCTGGTGGGCGACCGCCCACGTGTCGGGGAGAAAAATTCTACAGCTGATTTGTTTCCTATTTTGATACAAACTCTTCTTAATTTGATTTAGGGTTTCCTTGTATTGCTATATAAGCATAGATATGACCTAGAACATGTAGTAGCAACATATTAGAAGGTGTCTAATACAATATTGGCTTGGCAATTGCCCCCGGACGTAGTTCATGTGTTGAATGAATCGGGTAAACAATTTCTTGTGTTCTTGTGTATGTGATTCTTCCATTATTGTGCTTGTGGGTATTTTGTTCTTTGTCTAGATTGCAACGGGGTACCACCAAATTCACAACAGACATTATGTAATTCTCTCATCGGTCTTAGTTTCAAAGATTTTTCATTTAATAAATTGATTTTTCATTTAATAAAAGGTTAATGTTTATAAGGTAAATATTTATACAATAAATTATCCCGATTTAAGCTCAATCAACATTTGAATTTTGAAATCAAATTTTGAATTTTCAGAAAACGGGAAAGCAATTAGTAAATAAGGAAATGTAACTCTTCAAAACTGGATCGACTAATATTTTATTCTCAAATGCACATTTTTTGTTTTTAAATTTATTATTTATAATTCATTTTGAGACAGAAGGAGTAGTACTATAATTATGATCCATATACATAAGATTTTATACTATAAATTGAAATCTTTGTTATATAAATTAGAAATAGTTACAATAATATAGTCTAATAAATGAATACTTCTTTTTATTATAAGCAAATTAAAAATTGATCAATTATTTTTATTTTGGAACGAAATAAATATTAATGTAATGATCTATATACATGCAAGAGTCTTATATATAGGAATTTAAAAATATAATCAAAGAGTAACGGTCCAAAAATAAATATTATTTTTTAAAAATAATTTATTTATAATTCCTTTTGAGATGAAAGAAGTAGCACTATAACGATCCATCTATATAATATATTAAAAGACAAACATTTAGAGCCCTCACATTAAGCCATGTCATTATTATGATATGGCATTATGTAATTCTCCCGTTGGACTTAGTTTCAAAGATTTTTTATTTAATAAATTGATTTTTCATTTAATAAAAGGTTAATGTTTATAAGGTAAATATTTATAAAGTAAATTATCCCGATTTAAGGTCAATCAACATTTGAATTTTGAAATCAAATTTTGAATTTTCAAAAAATAGAAAGCAATTAGTAAATAAGGAAATGTAACACTTCAAAACTGGATCGATTAATATTTTTTTCAAATGTACATTTTTTGTTTTTAAATTTTTTATTTATAATTCATTTTGAGACAGAAGAAGTAGTACTATAATTATGATCCATATACATACAAATTTATTTTATAAATTGAAATCTTTGTTATATAAATTAGAAATAGTTACAATAATAATAAATGAATACTTCTTTTTATTATAAGCAAAATAAAAAATGATCAATTATTTTTAATTTGGAACGAAAGAAATATTAATGTAATGATCTATATACTTGCAAGAGTCTTATATATAGGAATTTAAAAATATAATCAAAGAGTAACGGTCCAAAAATAAATATTATTGTTTTTAATAATTTATTTATAATTCCTTTTGTGATGAAAGAATTAGTACTATAATGATCCATCTATATAATATATTAAAAGACAAATATTTAAAGCCCTCACATTAAGCCATGTCACTATTATGATATGACATTATGTAATTCTGCTGTTGATCTTAGTTTAAAAGATTTTTCATTTAATAAATTGATTTTTCATTTAATAAAAGGTTAATATTTTTAAGGTAAATATTTATACAGTAAATTATCCCGATTTAAGCTCATCAACATTTGAATTTTGAATTCAAATTTTGAATTTTCAGTAAACGGGAAAGCAGTTAGTAAATATGGAAATGTAACTCTTCAAAACTGGATCGATAAATATTTTATTCAAATGCACATTTTTTATTTTTAAAATTTTTATTTATAATTCATTTTGAGGCAGAAGAAGTAGTACTATAATTATGATCCATATACATACATATTTATTTTACAAATTGAAATATTTGGTATATAAATTAGTAATAGTTACAATAATATAGTCTAATAAATGAATACTTTTTTTTTATTTTAAGCAAAATAAAAATTGATCAATTATTTTTATTTTGGGACGAAAGAAATATTAATGTTATGATCTATATACATGCAAGAGTCTTATAAATAGGAATTTAAAAATATAATCAAAGAGTAACGGTCCAAAAATAAATATTGTTTTTTTAAATAATTTATTTATAATTCTTTTTAAGATGAAAGAAGTAGTACTCAATGATCCATCTATATAATATATTAAAAGACAAACATTTAGAGCCCTCACATTAAGCCATGTCACTATTATGACGTGGCATTATGTAATTCTCCTATTGATCTTAGTTTCAAATATTTTTCATTTAATAAATTGATTTTTCATTTAATAAAAGGTTAATGTTTATAAGGTAAATATTTATATAGTAAATTATCCCAATTTAGCTCAATCAACATTTGAATTTTGAAATCAAACTTTGAATTTTCAGAAAACGGGAAAGCAATTAGTAAATATGGAAATGTAACTCTTCAAAACTTGATCGATTAATATTTTATTCAAATGCATATTTTTTAAAAAAAAAATTTATTTATAATTCATTTTGAGGCAGAAGAAGTAGTACTATAATTATGATCCATATACATACAAATTTATTTTATAAATTGAAATCTTTGTTATATAAATTAGAAATAGTTACAATAATATAGTCTAATAAATGAATACTTTTTTTTATTTTAAACAAAATTAAAATTTATCAATTATTTTTATTTTGGGACGAAAGAAATATTAATGTAATGTTCTATATAAATGCAAGAGTCTTATATATAGGAATTTAAAAATATAATCAAAGAGTAATGGTTCAAAAATAAATATTATTTTTTAAAAATAATTTATTTATAATTCTTTTTTAGATGAAAAAAATAGTACTATAATGATCCATCTATATAATATATTAAAAGAAAAACATTTAGAGCCCACACATTAAGCCATGTTACTATTATGACATGGCATTATGTAGTTCTTCCATTGGTACTTAGTTTCAAAGATTTTTTATTTAAAAAATTGATTTTTCATTTAATAAAAGGTTAATATTTATAAGGTAAATATTTATTCAGTAATATTTTATTCAAATGCACATTTTTTATTTTTTATTTATAATTCATTTTTCCCAAGGTGACATTATCGTGGGTAGAGTGAGGGGGATGGTTAACAAATATTTTCTTTGGTATTTTGTTATTTCATTTGGTACTTTGGGATTTATGATAATTATCTGATTAAAACTATCAAGTTTATTTATTTTCATTCCAGTGTTGCATATGGATGCCATGACTTATTTATTTTCGTAATCTTTCCTAATCAGAAAATGACCCACAAGAGAAATTATAACATTTTGCTTGATGGCTAAAGCTTTGATAACTATATTCAAGGGATCAATTAATATTTTGTTTTGATAAATGGTTGTCAAGTGGTTGAAACTTGAAATGTTGGTATGATTTTGACACATTTATGAACTATGTGTATGCATAATTCAGATTTATAATAATCACAACTTGAGTATTATCTGAAATGTTTCATAAGGTCCTGAGTGTAAGTACCCAAATCTGGCTCATGCCTTCCGGTTAAATTTCCCGGCAATTTCGGTAAGTTTCCCGGTAATTCCCCGGACCTTCCTAGTGTTCCGGAAATGTTCTGGAACAGTCTCAAATTAAATTTAGGGCTGAAGAGAGCCTTCCTAATTAAGAAACACGTTTTTCTTAATTAGGAAGAGGGTTCTAGAAATTGCCACCTTGCATGGTTCTAGAAATGCTGAGTCACAATGGATAAGCCCGCACGGCTGCATTAGCTCGCTGTCCCTAGCCGCACGGCTTCATTAGCCTTATCCAGACTGCCTATAAATAGAGCCCTCCTCTACCCATTTCAACAACAAGACACACAATCCATAGCAATACACTCACAATCAGTCACTCCCAAGACGTGAAGAATATTGGTGAAGGCTCAAGAAGGTGAAGAAGAAGCTAAAGAAGTCATCTCCCTCCTCCTTGAAGACCCAAGACCAACCTCTCCTCCTAGCTCCGACCAAAGAAGCAAAGGAAGCAATTGGTAACCTCGCACGCCCTAACCTTGCTTTTAATTGATATACTTGCTCATTGCATTCATATATCTTGATTGGGACTTGGCATTCATAGTTAAAGATCACATCTTTATCACCCCTTTCCCCTTTGCATGCATTAAGACCTCATTTGTCATAAAAATGTAGTCTTTTTCATAAAGGTGCATCCTTTGCACCTAAAACCCCCATTTTCAAATAAAAATGTCATCTTCATGCATCCTTTGCATATAAAAATCCAATATTTTCAATAAAAATGCATCCTTTGCATCCAAAATCCCTTGTTCAAGCATCATTTGCTTTAAAGACCATGTCTTTACCATAAACTAGCATCATATGCTTTTCAAAATGCAATCTTTATGCATCATTTGCATAATGAATGCCAATTTCTTCAACAAAAATGCATCATTTGCATAAAAATCAAATCTTTATGCATCACTTGCATAAAGATCATTTCTTTCAATCAAAAAGCATCATTTGCTAAAACCAAAAATGTCATCTTTTCATTAAAGAGTCATTTTTCATCATGCATTTCCCCTATCCCCCAACCTTGGAACGGACCGGTGTAAAAGATCCTATCTTTACATCGTTCCTTCCATTAAAGGTTCACGATTTCTTTGAAAAAGGATAACCTTGAACCCTATATCTCCGATTATCGCTTAAGAAAGAGTATGAAGCCTCTATACGAGCTCGACCGTCTTAAAAGCGTAGGATTGATGGGCTAAGGACCCTCCTTTTCTAAAGAACCTCATCTTTGACCAAAAGAGAGTCATTCTCTCGATCACGCAAGTCCCGAGGGTCCCGAGGTTTAAAATGCGATGATCACAAGTCATAAGATGAGGACGGGATCATAATCCCAAATACATAAAATTCCAAGGAATCCCGAGCGACAACCAACAAATGGTTTGTACGTCCGGAAGACAACTTGGGACATTCCCTCCTTATTTTCAAACACATGCACACAAGAAAGCACGCAAGCAAGCACGATTACTGAAATCTAGGGAGACTTGCTCCGGCAAGGCACTTTGGGTGAACGCCAAACGTTCTTCCCAAGGGGTAACTTAACCTCCGAACCCAAGTAAAAACCTTTTTTTCAAAGTTTTGAGGTAATCAAAATGGCGTGGCGACTCCGTTTTTCAAATTAAACCGGATGTCTTCAAACTCGCGTGAATCCAACAAAAATTTTGGGCACCACATTCACAGTTTGGCGACTCCGCTGGGGATTACCCAAAGGAGAAAAGCTTTTATTTTCAAAACAAAAAAATCGATACTCGGTATATAGGTGGAAACCACTTACCCTTCCTGTACACTCCCTGACGTGGGAGTTGGGATAACCGGTGGTTTAACAATCCACGTACCAGTATCCCTTTTCGGAAAAAAACAATTTTGAAAAAAAAAAATAATAAAAGAAAGCTTTTCCCTTTGAGCGGGTTAGACTCCCATCGCCGATTTCATTAATCGTGCTTGCTTTCTTTACCATGCATTGCATCATTTGCATCTTGGAATCTGTGCATACTTTGAAACGGGAAACAACCCGAAAAATAGCAAAAGGAGTGGAACCTGGAAAATTGATCCATGCAGTCGTACGGCTCAATCCTCCTTGGATTCTCGACCGGGCGACCTCAATGGCAATTCCACCAGGAAAAATCATGGTTAATCTCGGCAGTCCTGGCAGCTTGGGGCTACTCAGGCTTCATGGCTGGTACTCCCAGAAAATTTACGTGCTTACGTGTTGCATTTTCCCCGTCCCGAAAATCATTCCTTTAAAACACATTATGAAAATCTCTGTTTTAACTCAAAAAGGAACATTTTTAGGAGACCGCACACTACGCGCACCTGATATATCCTGTACACTTTTGCACGCACGTCCTTCAAACCCGAGGGTGGTTCCAGCTGCAGTCACGGACAGCCTTACGATGCTCCCGGGCGTGCACGGAATCATCCCAACCTCCCCATGGCAGCCAGTGTCGACCAATGCACAGTCCGTGTCACACGTTTCAAAAAACCGTGACTTTTGGTTGGTTTTTGGTCTAGTCCGTGTCATATAGCCCAGTTGCATACCCACGTAAAGGTCAAGCCTTAGCTCATAACGGTAGCCAAGATTTTCGCTCAAGCGAAATTCTGCCGAAATTCCGACAAGGAAAAATCGGTGGGATCTTGACTCCGACATTGACTATTGACCTTGACCCGCACGGAATGCGTAAGAGTCAAGACCGAGTCTTTGCCAAAAATCAAAAGATCTTTCGCTCAAGCGAAGCTCTGCCAAAATTCCGACAAGGAAAAATTGGCAAGATCTTGACCGGCATTGACTTCGATTCCGACCCACGCACTGCGTATGCAACGAAGTTCAATGTGACACTGTGTCATCCGGCTTTTTACTGCCCAACCCATGCCTATTATTCTCTCGGACATTAGCGAAAGTCAGAAATCGTCATTCGCTCAAGCGAAACTCTGCCAAAGATCCGTCAAGGCAGAGAGACGAGACTTTCCCGGTATTGCCTTGACTATAATCCGCATCGCTCGTGCGTTGAAAGGTCCTATGACCCGCTAGACCCGATAGGAGCGTTCTTTACTCTCGGTCGGTGGGATCCGCGTGCCCTATAGGACCCTCGCCCGGGGCTGTCCACCCTGGGAGGTCGAAATACAGGTGGAATACGAGGGGCTTATAGACGTAGTGACGGAACCCACTGATCCAGGATCTAGAGTAGTCGTGAAAAAAGAAGGGCAGAATCCCTTTTCCAACCAAATAGATATTAATAAAAGACACTATTTTAAGTAAATTTGAAGATTCTAATTTGCATATTGCCTGAGCCTTCAGCCTAAACACCTACCCCGAGTCTAAACCTTTCCTATCCCTTTCCCGCAGCGAGAAAGAAGTGGGTGAGAACACCGGGTCAGCGACTTGTTAGCACAGAATCCCCTCAGTTTTGTCAGCTTTTCAGTGTCAAAATGGCCAACATGGTAATCCACAACGGTAATGACCAAGCAGTTGGAGGGGCTATCCCAGTTCAACCCAAGCCTCACATCTGGTATGATGTATGTGATTGCGAAGACTGCTTAGAGTATGAGTATCAAGAATGGATTAATGAGGACGCTCCTTCAAGGAAGAAGAAGAAGAGAAAGTCCACACAGCAGAAGCTTAAGGAAAGATACGAAGCTGGGGACAAGAGCGTAGGAACTTTGGGAGAGCCTTCGGGCAAGTTCGACTACTATGTCAGTTATGCCAAGGAACCTGTCAAGGAACCCGTCACCCCAAGCACAGTCCAGCCTGATATCCCTATGATCAGTGATCCTCTTGAAGTAGAAAATTCTGAGTTTGTTGCCATTGTAAGATTCAACAAAAAGCTAGCAGATCTAGAAGACGAATACAGAAAGCCTATAGAGTATTTGGCCAATCAGGGAAGGATCAAAGTCTCTCCCGAAGAAGACTTTATCAGCATCATTCAAGCCAACCCTCCTATTGGCTATACTTGACAAGGTGGTGGTATCAAAGATTGGCAAGGAAAAGATGGCCTATCGCGGTGCGTCGACAAAATGAGCCAGACACTTCAGTCAATGAGTCCAGTCGCTACGGAAGAGCTAGCTGAAAGATTGCAACAAGTTACTTTAGTTCCCCTCACCATCTTTCCACAGTACCGGCCTGTCAATGATTTCCGGCAAGCTTTTGATCAGTTCGAAGTCTCCAACTTTCTGAAGAACGCTGGCAAGACTGCTACTCCCCAGGGCAACAGCAAGAAGGAGTGAGATCCCGGTCCAACCCTTGTCAAGTCCCCCTCGAGTCAATAAGTAGCGTAGGGTCCAGAGTCAGTAGCGTCTATTCAGTCGAGTCAGGAATCTTTGAATTCCGGTCCTCAGAGTCATCCGAAGGCCTCACGCCCGAGGATTATGAAAATGTAATCGATGTCATCTTTCCCCTTATTTTGAATGAAATGACAAATCTTTCTGATTATCCTCTTATTGCCAACTTAACAAATGATAAATTAACTCAAAACTTAACAACAGTTAATAATGAATCATTTGAACAAGATGCAAACACACTAAACGAACAATACATTAAAGAAATCTTTAAGCAGGTTTCAGAAAAAGAGGAAAACCGGGCCCAAGCTGCCGAGGAGGTTTTGATAAGTGTGAACTTGGGTACTATTGAGGAACCTAAAGAGACACAGATTGGAAGTTTCTTCCGGGGGTTGAAAGGGACGGATTGATCGAGCTGCTCGGAGAATACGTCGACGTGTTTGCATGGTCATACAAGGATATGCGGGGCTAGACGGTTCGATAGTAGAACACAGAATCCCTCTAGCACCAGATGCTAAGCCAGTAAAGCGACCGAGAAAGATTAAGCCGGAATGGTCTCTACAGGTCAAAGAAGAAATTGAGAAGCTACTGCGGGTAGGGTTCATCAGAGTTATTGAATACCCGACATGGTTGTCCAATATCGTGACCGTAACCAAGGCCAATGGGAAGGTGCGCTGCTGTGTGGATTTCCGAGATCTGAACAAGGCCAGCCCCAAAGACGACTACCCTCTGCCAAACATAGACATCCTGGTGGACTCCACTGCCAACTACGAAGTCAAATCCTTCGTTGATGGTTTTGCAGGCTACAACCAGATCAAGATGGCCGAGGAAGACCAAGAAAAGACAGCCTTCACCACACCATGGGGGACCTGCTGTTATACAGTAATGCCATTCGGGCTCAAGAATGCCGGGGCTACTTACCAAAGGGCAGCGACCGCGCTTTTTTCATGACATGATCCACAAGGAGATTGAGGTCTACGTAGATGATATGATAATCCACTCCAAAGGAGAGGGTGGGCAGCACTTTGTTGACCTACAAAGATTCTTTGAGAGGTTGAGACAGCATTCCATGAGACTAAACCTGCCAAATGCACCTTCGGAGTGACAAGGGGAAAAGTGCTTGGGTATATGGTCACAGAGTGAGGTATAGAAGTTGACCCCGAAAGATCAAAGCCATCATGGATATGAGGCCACCTCAAACCCGGGCGGAAGTCAAGAGCTTCATGGGTAAATTGCAGTACATCAGCCGTTTCGTCAATCAGTTGACCACTATGTGCGAGCCCATCTTCAAGCTCATGAAGAAGAATGTGGACACAGAATGGACCGAAGAATGCCAAGATGCCTTTGACCAGATCAAGGCATACTTAGTACATCCCCAGTACTATGCCCCCACATGGGCGGAAGCCTCTTACGCTCTATCTATCTCATCCACGGACACGGCAGTTGGGGCTATGCTTGCTCAGGGAAAAGAAAGACTCTCGGGTAGAAAACGCCATTTACTTTGTCGGCCGGAAGCTACGGGGAGTGAGCTCAATTACTCGGCATGTGAAAAGACCTGTGCAGGATGGTCTGGGTAGTTGGAAAATTGAAGCATTATATGCAAGCCCACCTGTGAATTTGGTCTCGAAAATGGACCCCATCAAGTACATCTTTGACAAGCCTTCCCTCTCGATGCGTTTAGCGAAGTGGTCCTTCTTCTTGGCAGAATACGACATCAACTATGTGACCAGAAAGGCCATCAAGGGTCAAGCATTGTCAGATCACCTGGCGAATTTCCCCAGTAATGAAGACAGAGGGCCCGAACCCCAATTCCCAGATGAAGGGATCTTTGCAGTTGAGCCTGAGAATAGATGGCAATTGTTCTTTGACGGAGCCGCTAACAAAAGAGGAAATGGTGTAGGAATGCTATTGGTCGATCCGAAAGATGAGCATACCCCCATAGCCCTCAAGTTGAACTTTCCTGCCACGAACAATGTCGCCGAGTATGAAGCCTGCATTGCTGGTTTGGAGGCTGCCTTAGAAAGAAATGTCAAGGAGCTCGAAGTTTACGGAGACTCGGCCCTGATCATCAACCAAGTCTCCAACAAGTGGAAGACTGTGGACCCTAATCTGCAACGGTATCATGCCCATATGGAGGAGTTGGCTGGACAGTTCAGAGAAGTGACTTTCCACTACTTGCCGAGGGAAAAGAACAGATTCGCAGATGCCCTAGCTACTCTAGCCTCATTGGTAGAGATCCCCGAGGGAAAAGCCATAAAGCCCTTCAGAGTGGGCAGACGAGAAGCCCCAGCCTTCTGTTGTGAAGTGGACCTGGGACCCGAGCCTATAAAGGAACCTTGGTACAATCAGATTTACCAATTCCTCAAAGACGGAGAGTCAGCTTTCAGAGACGAAGAAGGTAGACCAAAAGAAGGTGTCGAGCCAAAAGCTTGCGAGCCCTGAAAAGGTTGGCCTCCCATTATGTCATCCTAGGAGGCAACCTGTACAAGAAACGCTATCAAGGACCACTCCTCTTATGTGTCACTCAAGAAAGAGCCAGAGAGTTGATGACCGAAGTCCAAAATGGTCCTTGCGGTCCTCACATGAATGCCGAGACCCTGATGCAAGTGATCCTCAGAATGGGATACTCTTGGATCTCCATGGAGACAGACCTGGCCCAGACGTCCGAACCTGCGACAAGTGCCGGCGGTTTGCCAACCTCAACCATCTCCCACCTCATGACCTGTCTGCATGACGACTCCTTGGCCGTTTGCAACTTGGGGCATTGACGTGATAGGGAAAATAGCCCCGACAGGAAGCAATGGGCACGAGTTCGTGTTGGTAGCCATCGACTACTTCACCAAGTGGGTAGAGGCCAAGTCCTACAAGGTCCTCACTTCCAGAAAAGTGGCCCAGTTCATCAAAGAAAACATAATGTGCAGATATGGGGTGCCCAACGAGATCATTTCTGATAATGGGACACACTTCGAAGGAGACTGCGATAGACTGCTGTCAGAAATTCGAGTTACTCGCCACAAGTCGTCCCCGTACGGACCTCGGACCAATGGAGCTGTGGAAGGCTGCTAATAAGACACTCGAGCGGATCATCAGGAAGATGGCCACCCGTGGTCGTGATTGGCCCGAAAAGCTGCACCTAGCACTATGGGGCTCTGAACGTCTGTCAGAACAGCCACAGGAGAAACTCCTTTTGCCCTAACTTACGGGATGGAAGCAGTGTTACCAGTGGAGTTGGAAATCCCGTCATTAAGGGTCCTCCTGGAAAACAGTGTCAATGAAGTAGAATGGTTGCGCAGCCGGCATGATGAGTTAGCCCTGCTTGACGAGAGAAGGCTAAAAGCCATGGAACATACCCGAGCCTACCAGAGGCGAATGGCCAGAGCGTTTGATAAAAAGGTCAAGGCCAGAGACATCAAAGAGGGTGACTTAGTGCTGAAAGTAAAGCCCCCTACCAGAGACAACCCCCTGGGAAAATGGGAACCCGTTTGGATCGGCCCTTATGTAGTGCAGAAGATACTGTCAGGAGGAGCAATGAAGCTTGCAGACTTGGACGGCAATCCCTTTGTCCACCCAGTCAACGGTGATAAGCTCAAAAGATACTATATCTAAAAAAAAATATATAATAAAAAAAGGTGCAAAAAAAAGAGTAATACCCAGCTAGGCTGAAAACCCCAAAAAGGGCGGTCTAGGCAAAAGACAGGGTTGCACATAAAAAAAAAAAAGAGAAAAAAAATCTTAGTGCAAAAAGAGTAATGCCCAGCTAAGTGGAAACCCCAAAAAGGGCGGTCTAGGCAAAAAACAGGGCTGCACATGAAAAAATTAGTTCACCAGAATGAACTACGTAGACCTGAGCCCCTTAGCCTTTCTTGTAAAAGGGGAACGTAGGCAGCCATATATGGTTCGGTCTAAACAATAAAAAGGACGATTAAGTTTCCATGAAATGTGTCCTGATCAATAAAAAAAAAGACATTTGAATTTCCATGAAATGTGTCTTGACTAATTTCTAAGATAATATTTCTTGTTCATTACAAGTCAAAAATTTCTTGATGAGTTCAAGCACGGTCTACCTCTTGACTCTGCTAAACCTGCTACAAAGATCTAAAATACAATAAAATGCCTAAATAAACTAATGTGTTTGCAAATGGCAATAAGAGGATCTTGAGAAAAGACTTGTCAGTCGTCATTCGCTGAGTCTTCTTTGGTCTTCTTCCCTTTTCCTCGGCCTCGTCGAGTCTTCTTCCTTTTCTTCTCAATAATGTCGGTATCCCTCATTCCGACCTCTGGTATCCTCACTGGAGCCTCCACCAAACCCGTGTCAATAAGTGCTCTCTCTATCCGAGCACGAGTCCGCACCTCCTCCCTCTGAGCCTCAGTCAAAGGAGCGACCTCGGACAACCTCTTGTACCGAGCCTCCATGTCCCTGACCAAGTCACCTGATTGGTTATGGCAACTCGCCTTAGCCTCGGTCTCCCTCAGAGTCCTACTCGAGTCGTGGTCAGCTCCCAATAAAGCTCGACGTCTCTCCTCCAAGATGACCTGAGTCGCTCCCATCTCCCTCTCGTACCAGTCCAAGTAGACAGTGGTCAAGATCGTGCTCTTCCTGCTCCTAAAGATAGCCCTGGGTGGGAAAGCAGTATGTGTCCAAGCCCTCGAGAAGAAAGAGAAGCTGGCTGGATCCCTCATGTCCAATGACACCACCTCCATGGTCCGGATGTCCTCCCAGTCACTCAAAGGCTCCTGTAAAGCCCCAAACTGCCTGGATACCAAGCAGGGTATGTAGAAGGATGACCAGCAGAATCCTGGAACCCTCACAACATAAGACTCCTGAAATATCCTCCTGGTCTGCAACCTCCAGTGTGGTATCCACCAACGGATGTCCGAAGTGGATAGCCTAGCCATCATCAGCTCCCAGCTACCCTGTTCCTGCTGCCTAGGTGCACCTCTCCGAGAAATCACCCAAGGGCACTGAGTCGGCAAAGCCCCAGGCAAAGCCCCGAGCCTCTCCTGCAGCCATAAAGTCAACATAGCCGGACTCCCGGACCTCATGAAATGGTCTCCCCGAGCCATCCTGTCGATCCCATGCAAAGTCTCCCCCAAAACCAGTGGGACGATATCCTTCCCAGCCCTGCAGTCTCTGACCATGTCCAGGAGACCACCGTGACAAATCCCCACGGACTCAGCAGTGAACAGAACAGAGAATACGCAGAGAATGAAAGCATCCATAGCCACCGCGGTAGCAGCCATAGCTGGAGATCCAAACCTGCCCGGGATATCAGAAAGGTCAATCCTATCCGGGGCTACCATCATCTCCTCAGCCTCTCCCAGAGGAATCTGCAGAAAAGATGCAAGCTTTACCGCCACCGGCACGTCTCCGATCAGCGGAATAGATATAGCCTCAGTCTCGGGACCCCCAATCAAGGCTCTGAAGTCTTCGTGCGTTGGGACGATTTCGTTGTAAGAAAAGCAGTAAACATGTCTCCGGACGTCCCAGAACTTTGCTGCGGCTCTCAACAGGTCCCAATCGGGCGGGAGATCCCTCAAATGCCATAAAGACTTGATCTTGAAGGAAGAATCAAGCAGCCCCTTGTGATTTTGGAAGTTATGTCTCGCCCAAGATTGAAGACCGGATAGAAAATGGTCTCGCTTCCCCCTTTGCAATCTGACGGGCTTCTCCATCGCAAAAGTGATCAAAGATGGTGCTTTTAGGTCCAAAATGTGCTCTGGGAACAATTGGGACAAGTCTAGAGTGAAAATGAAATGAAATGGCCAAGCCTTGCTTTTATTCAGAAAATAACCAGTTCAGACAGAACTGTGAGCCGCACGGCTTCATTTGCCCTCAAGGCCATGCCGCACGGCTACATTAGCCCTCTGCAGAAAAAAAATTCTGCAGCAACCAAAGTTGCTGCCCAAGGGAGTTTTCACCCCACTTTTTCAACCAAAACCTGTACAAAAACATATCCAGAAGCCATTCAAGCATTTATACACCATTATAAATCATTTTGGCCCAGTTTCAGCCCCGATTCCAAGCAAAAAATCGCCCCAAGGCTCAGATAATATGCAAATTGAAAAAGCATGAATTAGAAAAGCAAATAAAACATAAATACAATGTCTTCGCCCCATCGGCGTCAAAATAAAGCAAAAAATAAACAAGTTGTGCATAAAAATTGTTCATTGTTTGTTTTGTTCCAAATCTACTCTAGAGACCCCCTAGGCCTCAGATTCTTCTTCCTCCTCATCGCTGCTCAGCTCATAGATGCTAGGCTCTCTCATCACGTCCTCCTGGTCGCTCGCATCGGAAAGAGGGATGTTGTCGTGCTCGTACTCCGCCAGCTGCTCCAAGATATCAGCATTAGGACCTCGCCCCTGAGGCCTGGCACTGGATGAGTACTCCGAAGCCGAGGAAGAGGATGCTGCGCCCCCGACATGCCTCCTTTTGCGCACAGGCTCCTGCACGCTTGTTGACGCTTTAGTAGCGCAGGCCAGCTTCTTGACCAAGGATCGGCACACGTCTTTCCAGCCCCTGTTCTGCCTGACCAACCTGTCATAGGTGCGAGCTGGAACCTGAGAAAAGAAAAGAAAATCTCAGAAAATCTCAGAAAATCTCAGAAAAATCTCAGAAAATTGCAAAAAGCAGAAAATCTGAAAGCTAAAAAGGGAATAAGACCCTAAGAGTATACTCACAGTGCTATCAGGTGGCAGGGTATACTGGGGCTCCCTCGTGTCAGGGACAGGAATCCTCATCCTCCTCGGTACTCCGTGTACGACGTATGAGAGGTGTGCAGGAGGGATAGGCGGGTCAGTAGGCTCATCCTCCCCATATCCCTGAGTGACCGCCAGCTTCGTCAGCTTCTGTGGCGTCCTCAGGCGCTGCTCCACAAACACAGCGTAGGGGGTACCCATGTCAAAATACTCCTCCGCAGCTATACCTCCCTGGTACCTCTCAATCTCATCCGCCTGCCAGTCCCTGGGCTGCAGCATCCGTGCTGGAGGATCGTGTGGAGTAATGGCGTCCAATGGAGGGACATGACCATGCTGCCTCGAGAAACGGTCCCCCAGATATATGATGTCGCAAGTCAGCCCAGTGAGCCACCTCCTCTGCCTCGTCACCTCAATAGCATCTCCCAGCAAAATCTCCGGATACCTGCCCCAGGGGTAGAAGTCCACTCCATCCGGTCCATCCTTGTTGAGCACAGGCTTCACCATCTTGTAGTCGAAAGTGATCCGGGTCTTCCCCGTGAACCTATCCCTCACATCTCCCCTCCAGCGAACCATCGCAGGGAAAATGGTGATATCACTCTGCTGGTTCCAAGGAAAGAACCCGATCACCTCGCAAAACCAGGCCTGCATATTCAAAGCATCAAAAGGTCATTCTCTCTCTCATAAAAGTCTCAAGACAGAAAAGAGAAAAGAGAAAAGAAAGGAGACTACCTCAAGGGCAAATGAGAAGCAGTCCATAGAAGCAGCTTTGTTTCGACTGTACATGTCCAACGAGAAGTACAACTCCGCCAATCCGGCCTCTCCCCAAGAGACCGTCCCTATCCCATCCACATCCTCCAGAGAGTCGAGGAGGCAAGTCATGGCCAGCGTCCCAGAATTGGCGAAGATAGTGACTGATAGCATCAACCATATGAATGCTCTAGCCAGCTGCTGGGCAGTCACATCATTAGCAGCAAAGTTCTGCATGCAAGTCTGAACTGCCACCTCGACGTTCCGCGTCTCCATCCCCAGCCCCTTGGGAATCAGCTCAAATCCAACCAAAGCCTGGAACTCCTCAGCTGTAATGTGGTCTCTCCAAGTCACGGGCCTCCCGGTGAACTGTAGGCCAGTAATAGCTGTGAAATCGGCAGGAGTCACAGTAAGCTCTCCCCAGCTCAGGTGGAAACTATGAGTAGAGTCCCACCAAAACTCAGAAAGAGCCTGGACCAGGCCCTTGCTCTTTGAGGTGATGTGAATTCCCGTGCCGATGGCCTCTACAAACGCGTCCAGACCGGTAGCCCTCACCAAATTCTTGGGGTTCACCCCATTCTTCTCAAAATCCGGCATCCTCTGCCAAAGCCTGACCGCTATCTCAGATGGTCCTCTAGACTTGTTCTCCTGTAGACAAGCACAAAAAGAAGTGTCAGTCCTTCATCATTTTCAAAAGCATGCATATATTCACAAAAGTGCACATGTTTTCAAAAGAAAAGCATTCACAAAAGTTTTTCTAGCATCATTTGCATCAAAAAACGTGACTTTCATCATTTGAAACACGTCATTTTAAGCACGTTGTTTTCCTAAGGCACAAAATCATAATTTTCACGATTCTTTGCACATAAGCATTATTTTTCAAATAAAATGGCATGCATGAATCCTTTTCATCTTCCAAAATCATGTTTTATCATTGAAAATCAGAATTTTGACCTAGTTCTAGCACAAGGCAAGAACTCCGTCTCATATTTAGACAATTCTCATTCTTACTTCATTTGCGAGAAAAAAGTGAGTCATTCTCATAATTTTCATCAAATAACTTGCACATGCATATTCTTAGCCTCAAAGGTTGTTCATGCATCTCAAAATCATTCAAAAATCCTAAGAAAATCCTAGAAAATTCCTAAGTTCGGGTCAAGCCCTAAATCATTCAAAAATCAAGCAAAATCGACGGATTTGAGCAAAATGAGAATGCTTACCCCAACCGATCGAGGGTTCGTTGATTTATGCTCCCTTCTCCCCGGATAGAGCTCCGATGGAGGCGTAAGGAAGTCATACTTCCTCTCCGTCCGAACAAGCTCCTTCCTCCTCCATCTAGCAGCCGCGGAGATGCTCCTTCTAGCTTGCCTCGGCATTGGGTTCCCCTCCGGATCCATTCCAAATCAGTAGAGCCAAAGGGAATTGAAGGAATTTCAAAATTTCTCTCCCTTCTCCTCTCTCTTCCTCGGCAGTTCTTGGGCGGCAATAATGCCCAATGCCCGTTCAAACCTGTTTTAAATAATCTGGAAAAAACAGGTCTCTAGCCGTACGGCTCCTTTTTCTCCATCTCATGCCGGGCGGCTTCATTCGCTCTGAGCAGAAATTACAATCCTGCCCCTGGACCTTCCACTTGGGCATGCAATTTCCGTTATCTTTTAACCAAGATAACATCTTTTTCAGAAGATATCCCTTATCTCTTAAGCAATCAAGCTCTATTCCCAGTCGCCTCCGTTAATTCCGTTATAACGGGATAACGCTAGGTGACAACCTCCGAATTGTCAAAACTCTAAACTGAGCCTACCTCTATCCCGAATAGTGACGTACGCTCAAGTTTCTCTCAACTTAAGCTACCTCTATCCCGAATAGTGACGTACGCTCAAGTTTCTCTCAACTTAAGCTACCTCTATCCCGAATAGTGACGTACGCTCAAGTTTCTCTCAACTTAAGCTACCTCTATCCCGAATAGTGACGTACGCTCAAGTTTCTCTCAACTTAAGCTACCTCTATCCCGAATAGTGACGTACGCTCAAGTTTCTCTCAACTTAAGCTACCTCTATCCCGAATAGTGACGTACGCTCAAGTTTCTCTCAACTTAAGCTACCTCTATCCCGAATAGTGACGTACGCTCAAGTTTCTCTCAACTTAAGCTACCTCTATCCCGAATAGTGACGTACGCTCAAGTTTCTATCAACTTAAGCTACCTCTGTCATGAATTGAGACGTATGCTTAAATCATTCTAGCTTTGGCAACCCATATCTCTGATTCGAAAGAGATTGAGACGTATGCTCAAGTTCACCAAACTCTAGCTACCTCTATCCACTCGACAGTGACGTAAGCTCTAGTTTCAATCAGGTGACATCCTCCATTAATTGTCAATCAGGTGACAGCCTCCATTAATTGTCAAAATCTCAAGAATCCTAGACATCGTTCCTAACTATCTAGTGATGCTTGAACTACGGCCAGGCTTGATTCCTCCGGGATACGTAGGTAGCCTTTTATAAAAGGTCCAGCCATTCGACCACTTTGGTCACCCTGTTTCTTTGTCACTCCTCAGTGATAAAGCAGCCCCTCATAGAGGTTCAGATATCCGACCACCTTGGTCACTCCTAGCATATCCCCAGTAGGATCAATTGCTTGACCTCCTAGGTCATTTTCTCTTCTATTTCCCCAGCAAGAGACCAGTTTCTCTTCTTCCTTCCCCAGCGGATCCTAATTCCGAACTACGGCCTGGCTTGATTCCTCCGGGATACGTAGGTAGCCTTCCAAAGGTTCAGCCACTCGACCACCTTGGTCACCCAATCCATCTCGGCATTCGCCAGATCGGATCCTTTTCTATCGACAACCCCACTCGCCTTGCAAGTGACGTTGCCGAGGGGCTTCTGTAAGTACCCAAATCTGGCTCATGCCTTCCGGTTAAATTTCCCGGCAATTTCGATAAGTTTCCCGGTAATTCCCCGGACCTTCCTAGTGTTCCGGAAATGTTCTGGAACAGTCCCAAATTAAATTTAGGGCTGAAGAGAGCCTTCCTAATTAAGAAACACGTTTTTCTTAATTAGGAAGAGGGTTCTAGAAATTGCCACCTTGCATGGTTCTAGAAATGCTGAGTCACAATGGATAAGCCCGCACGGCTGCATTAGCTCGCTGCCCCTAGCCGCACGGCTTCATTAGCCTTATCCAGACTGCCTATAAATAGAGCCCTCCTCTACCCATTTCAACAACAAGACACACAATCCATAGCAATACACTCACAATCAGTCACTCCCAAGACGTGAAGAATATTGGTGAAGGCTCAAGAAGGTGAAGAAGAAGCTAAAGAAGTCATCTCCCTCCTCCTTGAAGACCCAAGACCAACCTCTCCTCCTAGCTCCGACCAAAGAAGCAAAGGAAGCAATTGGTAACCTCGCACGCCCTAACCTTGCTTTTAATTGATATACTTGCTCATTGCATTCATATATCTTGATTGGGACTTGGCATTCATAGTTAAAGATCACATCTTTATCACCCCCTTTCCCCTTTGCATGCATTAAGACCTCATTTGTCATAAAAATGTAGTCTTTTTCATAAAGGTGCATCCTTTGCACCTAAAACCCCCATTTTCAAATACAAATGTCATCTTCATGCATCCTTTGCATATAAAAATCCAATCTTTTCAATAAAAATGCATCCTTTGCATCCAAAATCCCTTGTTCAAGCATCATTTGCTTTAAAGACCATGTCTTTACCATAAACTAGCATCATATGCTTTTCAAAATGCAATCTTTATGCATCATTTGCATAATGAATGCCAATTTCTTCAACAAAAATGCATCATTTGCATAAAAATCAAATCTTTATGCATCACTTGCATAAAGATCATTTCTTTCAATCAAAAAGCATCATTTGCTAAAACCAAAAATGTCATCTTTTCATTAAAGAGTCATTTTTCATCATGCATTTCCCCTATCCCCCAACCTTGGAACGGACCGGTGTAAAAGATCCTATCTTTACATCGTTCCTTCCATTAAAGGTTCACGATTTCTTTGAAAAGGGATAACCTTGAACCCTATATCTCCGATTATCGCTTAAGAAAGAGTATGAAGCCTCTATACGAGCTCGACCGTCTTAAAAGCGTAGGATTGATGGGCTAAGGACCCTCCTTTTCTAAAGAACCTCATCTTTGACCAAAAGAGAGTCATTCTCTCGATCACGCAAGTCCCGAGGGTCCCGAGGTTTAAAATGCGATGATCACAAGTCATAAGATGAGGACGGGATCATAATCCCAAATACATAAAATTCCAAGGAATCCCGAGCGACAACCAACAAATGGTTTGTACGTCCGGAAGACAACTTGGGGCATTCCCTCCTTATTTTCAAACACATGCACACAAGAAAGCACGCAAGCAAGCACGATTACTGAAATCTTGGGAGACTTGCTCCGGCAAGGCACTTTGGGTGAACGCCAAACGTTCTTCCCAAGGGGTAACTTAACCTCCGAACCCAAGTAAAAACCTTTTTTTCAAAGTTTTGAGGTAATCAAAATGGCGTGGCGACTCCGTTTTTCAAATTAAACCGGATGTCTTCAAACTCGCGTGAATCCAACAAAAATTTTGGGCACCACATTCACACTGAGTCGTGATTCCTTGATGTATCTTGATCATGCATTCAAAAATTTTTAGATCTTCTCCATCTCTTAAAAAATCGGTGAGCAAGTGTACACATATTTTTTTATAATAGAAATAGATATATGTGACCAAAATATGTTTGGCCATCCCAACACATATAGGCTAAATGGATTTATTCTGAATGTAGAAAGTAATTTTCTATGTGTGCAGGATACTCTCTCCGTCCCAAAATTATCGTGTCAATTTTTTTATTGTTGGATATAAACCTAACATATTGTTTTCGTTTATTTAAATGAAATTACAGATTATGGTAACAAGTAATAATAAGCCTAACTAATGCCGACGGTGGCTAGAGAATAGAATGACCGAACGATAATGACACGAATCAATTTCGAAAGCTTCAAGCTTTTCTTTTCTATTTCATATAATCAAAGTCTGCCTAATACAAAAACCCTAGCTTATTGTTTATACTACTAAGAGGAAGATTCTAGAAATCCTAAATAAATAAAACCCTAACTTAATAATTTATAAGAACCCTAAAATCTATAAAACAATTTAAGCCCAAAGCCCAGCCAACACTGAAGCCAAGCCGCAGGACTGATTATGCCGCATGCTCTGATGTTTCGCTAGCTGCTCGCGAGGCGCCCGCCTGGCCTAGGTTGAGGCGCCCGCCTCGCTTCCAGATGGCCTCCCTCTGTTTCTGTTGTTGCTCCGTTTGTCCCTTATCATACTGCATCACTAACTATGCCCGTCAAATTTTGACGGATTACTCACTAGTATAATATAAGGTGACGCATTTGAACAAATTGCCGGTAGATTGAATTGGCCAATTTTGTATACCAAAGACCAATGCTATCTGGATACATTGATTAGGAATGGATGTAGAGGATTTTTATTTATTTTTGTTAGAAAATTAATATGGCATTATTTTTCTAATCTCCCAAATTCAAAGAACCTCAAATTAATTATATACTTTCTGATAGAGCCGTCAAAATCGAGCCCGGCCCATGGACCCGATCCATCCCGCCCGATTTTTTAAGGGTCTGGGCCTCAAATTAGGTGGCCCGAAAAAAACCGGGCCTCTTTGGCCCGGCCCATGGGTTTAGGCGGCCCGAACATGAAAAGGCCGCAAAAGCTCGGCCCGGCCCGATGAAAAGTTGACAAAGTCAACACACTAAAAAAAAACCTAAAGAAAAAGTGTAATAATAAAGCCACTGCATTATTTGCTGAACCTGAACATATCCAGATTCCAGTTCCAGGCATCAACCAAGCAAGCTGTGGTCTTGGCCTTGGCCTTGATCCTTGGCCTTGGAGGATTATATCCCACATCGAAAAATTAAGAAAGTAGATGTTGGCTATTGGGTATTGAGGGGTTGAAGCCAAGGTTGCTTGCATCATTCGGCCTTGGCCGGCCTTGGCCTTGGCCTTGAAGGTTACAATATTTCTTTGAACTTTGGATTGGCCCATAGGCCCGGAGGCCCGATGTTCACATGGGCCGGGCTTGACATTTACTAGGTCCGCTAACATTTCGGGATGGCCCGGCCCATCATTAAGTGAAGCCCGTTGGGCTGGCCCGGCCCGGCCCGTTTGGCAGCTCTACTTTTTGATGACTATTTATGACTTTACTTAAAAAATATATTTTTATATGTTGTCTTTTTTAAGTTGGAATCTTTTTTTTTCTCTTTGAAACTAAAATTTAATACTCTATTACTTTCATTTTGTTCTTATAAAAAGCTAGTTTTTTTAAGGAAAAATCATTTTTACACTGTCACTTAATAATACATACAATGACACTCTTTTTCATTGACAATTTTTTTATACTAACACCGACACTTTTTTACCCTATACTGACACTTAATAATAAATGCACTGACACAATGTCTAATGCCATTTTTTTACACTAACACTACTGATACTTTTTTATATGGCACTTAATAATATATGCACTGACATTGTTTATACTGTATTTTTTATACTTGCACTTTTTTTACACTAATACTGACACTATTTTACACTAGCATTTTAATAATACATGTACTGACGTTATTTACACTGCCATTTTGTAACATCAACATTGACACTTTTTTAAATTGACACTTAATAATACATGTACTGGTTCTCTTTACACTGACATTTTTTATACTAATACTGACACTTTTTTACACTGATACTTAATAATACATGCACTGACACTCTTTACACTGCATTTTTTTTACACTAACACTGACACTTTTTATACTAACATTGACACTTTTTAAAATGACACTTAATAATACATGCACCGGGACTCTTTACACTGTCATTTTGTTATACTAACAATGACACTTTTTTACAATGATACTTAATAATACATGCACCGGTTCTTTTTATACTGACATTTTTTTACTCTACTACACTGACACTTTTTTACACTGTCACTTAATAATTCATTCACTGGTACTCTTTATACTGGCATTTTGTTACACTAATATTGACATTTTTTACACTGACACTTAATAATACATGCACCAGCACTCTTTACACTGATATTTTTTACACTAACACTGGCACTAGCGGGGGGAAACAATACACATTTTTTTAGCTTACAAAAAATGAGTTTTTTTTTTTAAGATTTTGGCTTCATTATAAGTGTCAATTTGACTTATTAATTTTTAATGAATATGGTTTATTTATTTGTAGATTATTTATATAATAATTAAATTATATAAAATTAACTTTTTATTTAAAAATGGGACTTTTATTCGGTAAATAAAATGTGACATTTTTTTTTTGAAAATATTACATTTATTATGTGATGGTGGGGGGAGTGATAAATGACTATTATATAGTCATTTATAGCATTTTAATTGCACCATTTACTTCAATTTTAGTACATGATGTCGCAAGAAACGTGTTGAATCAGCCTACGTCCAGTAATCAGGACTGATCTCCTAGCTTTTGACCTAAAACAAGGAACCAACGACTAGCCGGAATGGTCTCCGGCTTAGACCCTCGGGCGTGGGAGTAAGTATGGTGTATAACCATATAAATTATAATGAACAAGATGTATTCAGAATAACAAATAACAATTACCTCTAAACCATTGATGTTGTAATGTATTTATAGGCTTCAATATGAAGTCTAATTGTAGTAGGATTGTATGAAATCCCTAGAATCATGGATAGGATCGTGCATGAGATTATGTACGTAAATAACTCCTGATTTGTAGGAATTATGTTGTGGAAAGAATTGTAGATGCGTTGTGACTCTGAAGGTCGACGTATGCCTTGTAGGTCGAGGTCGTCTACATGGGTCTAGTTCGACCAGATAGAATGATATAGCTGGATAATGCCCGTATAAGATATGAATCGTATGTCGGACAAAGCTAGGTCGGGAACAAGGAGGTCGGACAATGAGCTAGGTCAACTGATCTTTGCTGTTGGGCCTCGGGCCTTGCAATAATTGGGCTGATCCACTAAGGATGTGGTGGCAATAACGTCTAAATAATTGGGCTTCGTATGTTGGGCCTAGCTCGTCACTTTTATTCCGTTCAGCGGCCCCCAACTTTCTGAGTTGACTTTGTCAACCAGAAAGTTATAAGAATTTTGACGAACATTTGGGTAGATCGTAGCTAGATGCTCGAACCACTAGATAGTCGACCATGATGATGTGGCCCAATCTTGACCATAGATGGATTTGAAGGCTGGATGTGTTGAAGCGCCGTAATTCCGTAATGATTGCTCCGTTTGACGCTTGGACAATCGCATTTGGAACCGTCTGTGGCATTAATTGGTGAGTGAACCGTTTGAAAGCCCAACTTCTCCAATTCAATTTAGGAAAGATATAAAAGGAAAATCCTTTTCCTTTTCAAACTTTTACCACTCTCCGCTCTTGAATATACCCAGCAAGAACAACGACAAGGTGATCAGAATCTCCAGCGTAGTCAAGCTTTCGATTTACCCTCAAAACCCATCTTCTTCGAATTAAAATAGGTACCCTTCTATTCCTTCATACTTTAGGTTTACATTCCAAGCTTTCTTTTATTTCCTCCATGGCTAGGACCTTTAGTTGCGAACCAGGGGTTTGGTATGGGTATTGCACCGTCATCGTAGGGTATATAAGCATATAGGTGGGGTATGGAATGAGATGACCATGGAGGAGTGTATTTTCATCTTGACCAGGTGGGGTTTAAGCTTTAGCGAGCTAGACCTTCCTGTAGGAGAAAACCTGGGTGACTTAGAAGTAGACGATCAAAGAGTTGTTTCCTTTCATCTTTTTCACAAGCTGCTAGATCACTTAGTCTTTTTTTATATTAGGGGGTCTAATAAACCATCATTCCTTGGAAATAGAAAAGGAATTCCAGGGGAATCTAGGTCGCCCTTAAGTAGGTCGCTTGAATCTGTAAGTAGGATTGATTCCCCTGTTTCTTCCTCTGTAGATATGGCAGATCAAGGGTAGGCTAACGCATCCACCTCGTCGAGCCCCAGGATCGTGGATGCTTTTGACTCATCGATTGCACAAGGGAGGAATGAAAGGGGTTATGTGGCCCCCAAGCCGGCTGCTGGGAAGAAAGGCTCTGATTCTCGAATAAACATCCTTTATGGTTTCTGCGAGATCAACAAGGATGAGTTTCGGCTAACCCACTATCCGAAGAAAGAGTTCGTGACCAAGTTTGGGTCGACCTATACCACAGATCCAACTAGGGTGGCCTTCTTCTATGATCAATTTGAGGCCGGACTGAGACTCCCCTTAGACCCATTTATCAATGAATTTTTAGAGTGTATGGATGCCCTTCCCCTGCAGTTGGGAGCTAACACTTGTAGAGTGTTGGTATGCTTTGCAATGATATATAGGTTTCTAGGTTTTAAGCCTTGTGTCCACGTTTTTAGGATGTTTTTCAAGGTTTCAGTGGATAAGTCGACCTTAGGGATTAGCACCCCTTCAGAACCTCATGCTCCTAAGCTATTTATCAACCTTCCTGGCAAAGTAGTGGGATGGAACACCCATGTGATTGTAGTTGAGAGCACGAGAGGTTGGGAATTCCCCTTGCCTGATGATACTTCTGAGGTGATTATTGAACATGACTATTGGGTGCCGGACTGGAGTAATGCTTTGTACAAAAATTATAGAGGTAGCTCACAGGGGTCATATTAGCTGGGAGATCCTAGGAACCACAAAGAATAATTATATCCAGGCTGGTATGATGTTGGGTAATGGTGAGGTAGCTCCCCTGGTTCCAATTGTTAGGAGCTTGAGGTACCCCTATTGGGTCATTCATGAGGGAGATAGATTTAGGTTTGAGAGTCAATGCCATGACTGTAAAAAGACCAAAGACTTCTGCAGAATGAACAAAGAACATTTTGGTGGTAAGTGTTTACTTGCCCTTTCCCTTAGCTCATCAATTCTTACTCGCATATTTCTTACATTGCTCGTACATGTTTTACTCGTCAATTTTGTATCGACCATCTCGAGCTAACACTTCTTCTTATTTGTGCAGTTCTTACCCCGGAGCAGGAGGCCAACATGGTGCGGGTTGTGAACATAAATGTGAAGAAAAGCAAGAAGGGTCATGGTACTGCCAATGCCCAAGCTAGCAGGCAGAAAGAAGCCAAGGAGCGACATAAATTGTTGCAGCTGATACCCCAAGATACTGATAAGATGATCCCCATTGAGGAAGAGACTGAGCAGGCTAAACCGGAAAAAACCGTTGGTGATGCCCCAGAGGACAATACTGCAGGAGTTGAGAAGGGGGCTGGTATCTCGACCGAACTTACGTTAGGATTCGAGCAAATACTTGAGCCCATAAGGGAGGCCCCCAGAAATAATGCTAATCCTGTTGTCGTCGACCTCGAAGATGAAGAAGATGAAGATGAAGATAAGTATGACCGCCCTCTTGCCAGCAAAAGGAAGAGATCAAGGTTCAACCCAAGACCGGAGGGGGATGATTCTCTTCGAGCATCAAGCTCCATGGCAAAAGATCCTCCACTAAAAACCTCCCATGTTTCTTATAACGGGTTTGTACGAGCTTGTGTGGACAAGTTGAGCGATGTTCCCCCTCTCATGGGCATTGATAGCTCTAGTCGAGAATATTCAGAGCTGGAATATGGGCAGGTGGTAGTGAGATGAGCTGCTGACAGGGACCTAGTGGCCAAGTATGCTGAGAAGGGCCTGAGTGCTGAGGAGTTCAGTGCTAGGTCGGGAATGGTTCATTCTATGGTAAACCTTTTGAGTTTTTCCATGTTATCTGTTTTCCCTTTTGATCGTACAACCGTTTACCAACTGTCGATCTGACCCTTTGTCTTTTTATTTTTCTTGTAGTCTCTTACTTTGGTCGAGCTAGCTAAGAGCTGCTGGAGGGCTGCCGAGGAGGAGAGAGAAAAGCTTGCCATGACGATGTACGATCGGAAGTCTAATGAGCTTGTAGAGATGAGGGGGAAGTATGAAGATCTGGACTCAGCTTATGAGGTCCTCAAGATAGTTAAAGAGAATGCTCAGAAATCCAAGGATGAGGCATGGGGCGAACTAGGTGAAGCCAAGAAGGAGCTCGCTGCAGCCCGTTTGGGTAAGGAGAGGGTGGAGCAGGAGCTTGAAACTGTGACCCAGATGCTTCAGGAAAGCAATGATTTGCTGGCCAAGCAGAGTGAAGACCATAAAGCAGCTCGAATAAAGTGGGAAGAGGAGGCCCAAGCCAGAATGAAGGTCGCCATAGATGCTGCCAGGGAAGCTGCGAGCAAGGCTGCGGTGGAGGCTTATAAAGATGGTGATGAGTGCTTCAACTTTATCACAGATCGAGCTAGGACCTTTCTTGATGTCAGGCGACAACACATGGCCCGCCGCATTTGTTGATCCTTCTGTCGACCTGCCAGTTGAACAATTGGCTAAGTGGGCTTCAGAGGACCAGTATGATATGGAGGCTCGCTGTGGTCATCCCATCGTGCCGTACAACTCCAACGATCTGGCTTCCATTGCTCAAGAAGATGAGGATGAAGGAGCTGAGCCTTGGGAGGGGTCCCTCCTCCTGTCAATCAAGTTAATTTTAATACTATTCTTGAGTAATTGATGGAGGTCGATGAAATGGATGAGGACGAGGTCACCCAGGACCAGGTTTTTGACAAGGTTGATGAACAAATGCAGCCCTAACCCAAATAAGAGCAACATCAGCAGGATCAAGCTACTGACAACGACCAAGCCAAGGACGATCCAGCAATTTAATCTTTCTTTGTATTTGCTTTGGCAATGTAATGAAACAAGTTCCAAATATTTTTTGATTAATGCCTTGGCCCAGCTTAGGAGGCATAAAACTCGTAATACTTTTATTTGCTCAAGTCCGGGCCCGCTTTTGGGGGACTTCATTTATTTAATCGTAGTTGACTTTATACTTGAATCATTTTGTTTAGATCCTTGTTTGTATTTATTTGTCGAACTAGATTGATATGATGAACGAAACTGACAAAAGTTTTTGGTCAGCCCATTTTAAGTACATAGTCGACTTAACACTTTAGTCGAGTTTGTTAGAACGAGATCAACTTAGAATCGAATCTGTTAGAAGAAAGAGATTGATTAAGAGTCAAATCTGTTAGAACGAGGTCGACTAAGAGTCGAACCTGTTAGAGGAACGAGATTAACTAAGAGTTGAATTTGTTAGAACGAGGTCGACTAAGAGTTGGACTTGTTAGAGGAACGAAATTGACTAAGAGTCGAATATGTTAGAACGAGGTCGACTAAGAGTCGGACCTGTTAGAGGAACGAGATTGACTAAGAGTCGAATCTGTTAGAACGAGGTCGATTAAGAGTCGGACCTGTTAGACGAACGAGATTGACTAAGGGTCGAATTCGTTGAAGATAATTTTTGTGGTCGACTAAGAGTCGGACTTGATTTGAATGAAGCATAAAAGTAACACAAGTCGTTTGAATAGAACTGCCGTTTTATTGATGAAGTAGATCAGTTACACAAAAAACAAAATGTTGTAACTTAAAAGTAATACTTAATAAGGTGGCTAGCATGCCACGAATGTTTCAACTCGCCAACCTCTGGATGACCAATCATATATGTTCCCTCTTTGATAACTCGAGTGACGAATTACGGACCTTCCCAATTAGGAGATAACTTGTTCTGCTCTGCTTTCCTTCCTATTACCTCGATCTTCCTCAGCACGTAATCTCCCACGTTGAACGACCTCTTCTTAACTTTCTTGTCGTGGTAGCCCTTGGTTTTCTGCTTGTAGTTGACCATTCGTAGTTGAGCTGTAGCCTGCTTTTCATCGAGTAAATCCAAATCGATCAATCTGTTGACGTCGTTCTGATCGTGATCAAAGAAGACTACCCTTGTTGTAAGAACCTGTAGCTCGGCGGGTGCCATGTCCTCTAATCCATATGCAAGGGCGAATGGGGTTTCACCTGTAGGCCCCCGGGTGGTTGTGCGGACTGCTCAGAGGGCAATGGGGAGTTCGTCCAACCATCTACCTGCTCGACCAACCAAGCTCGTGTTAAGTGCTAATAGGACCAGTTTGTTCGCTGCTTCTGCCTACCCGTTACCTTGAGGATATGCGACTGACGACTTCCAGTGTTTGACGCCCAATCTGTTCATCTCTGCTTCGAAGGCTATGGAGAATTGTAGCCCGTTATCTGACAAGATAGCTCGCAGAATCCCAAATTGACACCAAATATAGTAGTGAATGAAGTTGACGGCGTTTTCCTCCGTAATCTTAGCTAGAGGCTTGGCTTCAATCCATTTGGTGAAGTAGTCAATTGCTACGATCACATACTTACAGTTTCCCCGAGCGGGGGGAAAGGGACCAATCAAATCAACTCCCCACATGCTGAAAGGCCAAGCTGCGATCACTGGAGTTTGGTTGGTAGTAGGCAGTTTAGGTAGGTTGGCAAATCTCTGGCACTTGTCACACTGCTGAACAAAATCATGAGCCTCTGCTCTCAAGTGAGGCCAATAGTAGCCCAAAGTAATCAATTTGTCGGCCAAAGTTCTGGCCCCCAGGTGTCCACCACAAACCCCACAATGTGCCTTGTACAAAAGCTAAGTAACCTTCATAGGGTGAACGCACCTCAATAAAGGCTTTGTGAAAGATTTTCTGAATAGTTAATCTCCGTGTATGACATACCTTGGAGCTTTCTTCTTGATCGCTTGAGTTACTTGCTCGTCGGCGGGTAGCTCGCCCTTTTCTATGTAGTCTTTTATCTCTTCGATCCAGCACTTTGTATTAATCCAGCCACCCCTAGTGTCGTCAACCGAGCATAGAATCTGAACCCTTTCATATGCTGGATGCTCTAGGTGGGAGATCGGCTCCCCATGCTGCTCGTCTGATGTAGCCAACTTCAAGAGTAGGTCGACCAACTCGTTATCTTCTCTCCCTACTCTTTGTATCTCCCAAAATTCCAAGTCTTTGACCAACTCCTTCACTAGGTCACAGTATTTGACTAGGGTAGGGTTTAGCACTTCATACTCCCCTCTGACTTGGTTTACGATTAACTGCGAGTCACAATAGGCCATGATTTTAGTCGCCCTAAAACATTTGGCATACTCGATAGCTGCGACCAAGGCCTCATACTCGGCCTGATTGTTGGAAGCTTCAAACTTGAACCTTAGTGCTTCCTTAAAAACTTTGCCTGTCACTGGCTCGACTAGAACAATCCCAGCTCTGCTAACATTCTTGGTTGCCTACCCATCAGAATAAACCTTCCAGCAATCGTCGGACAAACTTATTGTGGGCTGACTTGTAGGTTCCTTTCCCTTCACACTTTCCTTCGGGCCTCTCACTTCGCTATCTTCCTTGGTGAACATAAGCTCGACCAAGAAGTCTGCTAAAGGTTGAGCTTTCAAAGCCTTTCGAGGCTTATACTCAATGTCGAACTCCTTAGCTCTATCGATCAATTGAGTAGTCGGCCTGAACTTTCTGGCTTATGTAAAATCTTCCTCAGGGGAGCGTTGGTTAACACAACAATAGGGTGAGCCAAAAAATAAGCTCGCAGCTTCCTGGATGCAATGATCAAGGCGTAGGCCACCTTTTCTGCATTAAAATACCTGCCCTCTACGTCGGATAGGGCCTTGCTTGGCTTTTGAAGTCCCCTTTCTTATCTAACTAGCACGGCGGCCACAGCTTGGTTGCCAAATAGATATACGAACAAGGTTTCCCCCATGACCGGGCTGCTCAGCCTAGGAGGAGAGGCAAGATACTCCTTAAGTTGATGGAATGATGATGAACATTCGGCCGTCCATTCAAAGTTTTTTGCCCCCCTCAAAGATTTGAAGGGGAGAGACCTCTCCGCTGATTTAGCAATAAAGCGACCTAGGGCTGCCACCCTACCATTTAGTCGCTGCATTTCTTTAATACATGTAGGCTCCTTCATGTTGACCAGAGCCTTAATCTTCTCAGGATTGGCCTCAATACCTCTTTGAGAGATCATGAAACCCAGAAACGTCCCTGTTGCTACCCCAAATATGCATTTGCTCAAATTGAGCTTCATGTCGTTTGCCCGCAAATTGGCGAATGTTTCCTTTAGGTCGACCATGTGATGTCCGGACTTTATTTTGATGACCATATCATCGACGTAGGCCTCCATGTTTCGGCCAATTTGGGTTTCAAAGACCTTGTTGACCATCCTCTGGTAGGTTGCCCCGACATTCTTTAGCCTGAATGGCATCATGTTATAGCAGTATATACCTCCAACAGCTTGAAAAGCGGTTTTCACTATGTCGTCCTTATGCATCTTTATATGATGGTAACCTGAATATGTGTCGAGGAAACTCAGAGTAGTGTGTCCAGCTAAAGATTCCATAAGCTTGTCAATTCGTGGAAGTGGGTAGCTATCCTTCGGGCAAGCTAGATTGAGATTGGTGAAGTCGACACACATACGCTACTTGCCATTGGCCTTTTTCACCATCACCACATTTGCTAGCCAGGTGGTATGGAAAGCCTCCTTGATGATACCTGCACTTAAAAGTTTGTTTACCTCAAGTTTTATTGCCTCGTCTTTATCACGAACAAAACTTCGCAGTCTCTGCTCCTTAGGTTTGACGGTCAATCTAACTTCCAGCCTATGAACGGCGACCTCTTCCTTGATCCCCCTCATATCTTCTACTCTCCAAGCAAAGACATCCGTGCTTTCTTTTAGTAGTTCGACTATTTCTGCTTTCTCTTCAGATGACAGTTGTGTTCCTACTTAAATTTTTTGGTCGGGGTAGGAGGGATTGGTTATTACCTCCTCTAGCTCGTCCAGTGGCTCTAGCTCCGGACCATCTCTGAACTGCAGTGTCTCGATGATAATTGCATGAACCCTTTGTCTTTCCTCGGCCCCCATGTGTGGAGCCTCTTCAACAATCATATCCTCCAATTCAGCTGCAATCTCCCCAGTGGTGGCCCCCGAGTTTTGGTCGATCTGTAGGCTTAGCTCGCCTATGATGACTTAGTCGACCATAACTGTATCTGTTTTGACCATAGTGTTTAGAGAGGGACGTGTCGGCTCAATCATGATATGGTCATGTGAGTGATAGGTCACCTTGTCAATACAGGTGATTGTAGATAGCCTTGATGTTTTGGTGACACATTTTGAAAGTTTCCAGCTTGCCTCAGAAGTTTCAATTTCTAGTTCCCTCTTCTTCCTTGTTCGGAGGACGCGATCAAGATAAGCTCGGGCTGTACTCAGAACGCAGCCTAATCCAGCTAAGGTAGGAAACTTGACTCGCTGATGGGGGATAGAGGCCACCATTCCTAGTGCGACCTGGCCAGAAATACCCAAGATAGCAGCATAATCACTTATCGCATCTATAACAATGAAAGTTACCTTAGCCACTACCCTGAATGGGTGTTGTTCGATGTCGACCTCCAGCTCGACCTGCCCCTTGGTATCCACCCTATGGTTGGTGAAGCCTTCAAGTCGACCATCGTAGGGCGACAATATTTCCTTCGTCAGTCCCATCTCTATGAAAGTCCTGTAGTAGAGGATGTCCTTGCAAGCCCCTGTATCTACCAGTATCCTGCTCATTGTACAACCATTTATTAACCTCGAAATTACCAGAACTTGATCCCTGGCTGCCATGTTGGTAGCTAGCTCATCAGGGTAGAAATTGATGACTTCTTCTTTGATGTAGCTCCTAGGTGGCACGTACGGAGCTTTGGTGAGCTGAAAAATTGTGTTTCAGGATGGTGTTGCTAGTTTGTTCGGTGATTACCCCCAAATTTAACTGAGGCTGCCTTGGTTCAGGTATGCCTCCTGCAGCTCGCTCGCCATCGCTAGGTCGAGCTCCCTTCACAAAACTATCCAGTATTCCGATGTCGACATATTTCTGAATGATCCGTTTAAGACTCATGTACTCCTCTGTATTATGCCCAGTATCTTTGCGGAACTCACAATACTTGATGATGTCCCTTCTGAACTTATTTGATGGGTTCATCAAAGCAAGTGGAACCATCTCGACTGAATTCATGATCTCAATCGCCCTTGTTCTATTCTTCCCCTTGTTGTTGTTGTCGTTATTCTTGGCTTAACCCCTTTTGTTAGACTCTCCTGCCTCAGATTGCTTGGAGCCCCTTTCTTTCTTAGCCCCTTTCTTTCTTCTTTTCCTTCCTTTCCTCAACAATGGCCACATCGTAGGCCCTTTCAAACAATTCCTGCCTGGCAGTCACTCTCCTAACCTGGAGCTCGTAGTCTAAATTAGGAGAGGATACCCCATTCCTGAAGCAATTTATAACCTCCCTGTCTGTTAGGTCCTCCTCTATTTGGTCGACCATCTCCTTAAACCTTGTGTAGTAAGTCATGGAGCTTTCAGTTTTGCCCTGAGTCAAGTTGTTCAAGTCGGTGACCGTCTTCTTTCTAGCCCCAGCTGTGGAAAATCGATCTAGAAATTTTTTCCTCATGTACTCCCACGAGGTAATGCAGCCCGGTGCTAAACCACGAAACCAAGTCAGTACTGTACCTGTGAAGGTGCTAGTTAGTGCCTTGCATAACACATCATCCTCGGAGGAGACCAAACACATGGTGGTCTCAAAATGTTGCATGTGGTTTAAGGCATTGGTCGCACCTGAATACTTGTCTAATGAAGGAAGCTTGAAACCCACGGGAGGCCTTAGCTCGAGCAACTCTCTGGACAAGGGTAGAAGAGTGTTGTAGTTTCGTTCGCCCTTTCCATCATCCTCCTTTCGGTCGGCCTCCATTTTTTCCAACCTCCTTTTCAGATTCAGTAGCTTTCTGGTATCTTGGTCATTCCTTTGATAAGAGACGTCATTGGATCTCCTCTCCTCCTGGTGAGGCTCTCTTCTAGAGTAGGCCCTCTGCCTTTCACTCCTAGGGGGAGTCACATTTCTACCTCATCTTTCTCTGTGGGAGTGCGACCTAACCGACCTTGCTGGCGACCTTCACCTATTCCTTTCGTCCATCTGCTGTCTCCTTGAGGCTGACTCGACCTCTTGCTCTCTTCGTTGGTTAAGCCCATCTCTTAGGTCAATGGTGGGGTCAAGATTGATATGAGAGGGAGGAGGCATCTCAATCCTCGGCTGCTCAGCAGATGGCCTGGGGCCACCATTCTATCTAGCACTCCCATTAGCCCGCCTATGGGTGGTAACGGACAGAGCAGGCTGATGTGATCTCCTATCATCCTTAGGAAGGCATGTCGAGTAACTCGTCATGAACATCCAACAAACCTTGGAGCAACCTATCCCATTTCAACAAAATTTCTCTCCTACTGAGATGATTAGTTGAGGGGCCTGGATTGTCGCTTGCAACTGTTCGACCTACCAGTAGCCGTTTTGGCTGCGGCTCCGCTTCTGGCTCGGTCATAGGCCTCTTTTGTTGCCTCCTATTATCCGGTAATCCAGTTCCATCAGCAACGCTATTGGAGCATGTCGCCCTCCTAGCATAGCATGGTGAGGGAGGAGGTAAATTGATGTTACATTTTTCGGCATCGGCGTCCGTATTCCTACCGGCATTCTCTTGTTCGCTCTCAGTAGAGGGTGTAGCGGTGTGTTCGTCAGTAGCCATAGTTACTGTTTGATTAGATTTCGAGGTAAAAAAATCTTCGTTTCTCGGCAATGGAACCAAACTGATGCCGCAAGAAACGTGTTAAATCAGCCTACGTCCAACAATCATGACTGAAGTATAATTGTAGTAGGATTGTATGAAATCCCTAGAATCACAGATAGGATCGTGCATGAGATTATGTACGTAAATAACTCCTTATTTGTAGGAATTCTGTTATGGAAAGAATTGTAGATGCGTTATGACTCTGTAGGTCGACGTACCTCTTGTAGGTCGAGGTCGCCTGCATGGGTCTAGGTTGACCTGACATAATGATATAGCCGGATAATACTCATATAAGATATGGATCGTATGTCGGACAAAGCTAGGTCGGGACCAAGGAGGTCAGACAATGAGCTAGGTCGACTGATCTTTGCTGTTGGGCGTCGGGCCTTGCAATAATTGGGCCGATCCAATGAGGATGTGGTGGCAATAACGTCTAAATAATTGGGCTTCGTATGTTGGGCCTAGCCCGTCACTTTTATTCCGTTCAGTACCATTTCTAATTTTAGCTTCTTTTATTTTATATTTCGTATTTTACGCTTGGTTGGTATTTTTATGTAATTTTATAGGATTTAGGTACATATTTTCAAGTATAATGGGCTTAAAGTAAAGCCTATGGAAATAGTGGGGTCAAAAGTTGAAGAATTGCAAATTCAGCCTAAGCCAGCTAATGCTCGACCGAGCACCTCATATGCCTCGGCCGAGCAGAGGGGATCAGAATGATGATTTTTTGCTGGAAGGCCTTGCTCGGCCGAGCACTTCCTTGACTCGGCCGAGCACCTGCTGATTAGCTAAAAGGGTGTCTTTTTTAAGAGATTCGACCCTTAGCCTAAATGCCTATATATATAAAGGGCCCTTGTAATCAGTTTTAGATATGAAGAAACATACCAGAAAATACCTAGAATTTATAGCATTTTGTTACACTAATACTGACACTTTTTTACAATGACACTTAATAATACATGCAATGACACTATTTACACTGCCATTTTTTACACTAACGACACTGGCACTAGCGGGGGAAACAACACACTTTTTTTAGCTTACAAAAAAACGAGCTTTTTTTTTTTTTAAGATTTTGGCTTCATTATAAGTGTCAGACTTATTAAATTTTTAATGAATATGGTTTATTTATTTGTACATTATTTATATAATAATTAAATTATATAAAATTAACTTTTTATTTAAAAACGGGACTCTTATTCGGTAAATAAAATGTGACATTTTTTTTGAAAATATTACATTTATTATGTGTTGGTGGGGGAGAGTAATAATTTTGAGAACTATGTAAACTTACTACCACATATATACCCCGAAACATGAGACAGTGTGAGATTTGTAACTAAAGAAATAACTTCCCCGTCTATTGTATTACATAAACCGTACATATATACACATCTAATGCCTAAATTTTAGGAAGTATTTTAGTCTCCTACTATGAATAGGATATCTACCTACCGTATACAAATATATACAAATCACTACAACAATAGAAGAAATTTGGTAAGTCTCCCACTCTCTATTCTACCAGTCCCTCGCAGTCGAAGCAGGAGGAGGCTGTATGTTGAGACTGTCCCGAAATTCATTAAAAAGTACATGCGGAAGCCCTTTAGTGAAAATATCAGCTAATTGATAATGGGACGGAACATGAGGAACGCGAATTTCCCCTTTCTCTACTTTCTCATGAACAAACAAAATATCCAACTCTATATGCTTGGTTCGTTGATGATGTACTGGATTTCCGAACAAATAAATAGCACTTATATTATCGCAGTACACCAAAGTGGCATTTGAAAGAGGAACATGTAACTCTAGTAATAGATTCTGAATCCAACATGATTCGACTACGGCATTAGCAACACCTCTATATTCAGCCTCGGCACTCGATCGGGAAAGGGTAGGTTGCCTCTTAGAAGACCAAGAAATCAAATTATTATAAAACAATAAACAATATCCCGAGGTAGAACGACGGGTATCCGGGCACCTACCCCAATCTGCTTCTGTATATGCAGTAAGAGAATTACACATACACTTTGAAAGCTGAAATCCAAGAGTAAGTGTCCCACGAATATACCTCAGAATCCGCTTTAGAGTCCATGTGTCCTGTCGTGGATCATGCATGTGCAAACATATTTGTTGGACCGCATAACTGATATCAGGTCGAGTAAAAGTGAGATACTGCAACGCCCCGTCTAAACTGCGATAAAAAGTAGGATCCTCATATGGTGAACCGGTCGAGCCACTGAGCTTGTCATTGGTGTCCACCGGCGTTAAGGATAGCTTACAAGTGAGCATACCTGCTCTATTTAAAATATCATCAGCATATTTTTGTTGACACAAAAATAGTCCCCCGTTTTCATGTGTCACAGAAATACCCAAGAAAAAATTCAACCGCCCAAGGTTCTTCATTGCAAATTCGGACGCGAATGTACCCATAATAGAAGCCCGAAGCCTATCAGAGGATGTAGTAAGAATGATATCATCGACGTAAAGTAACAGATACGCCATATCAGTTCCCTTAGAATACACAAACAGACAGTGATCGGATCGACTGTGGGTGAATCCCATAGTAAAAATAAAATCTGCAAATCTCTTATACCATGCATGAGGAGCTTGCTTTAGGCCATACAGAGATTTCTTCAACAGGCAAACATAGTTGGGATGAGTCTAATCACGGAAACCCAGAGGCTGATGCATGTATACTGTCTCATGTAAATTACAATGGAGAAAAGTGTTCTTGACATCCAATGATGGATAGACCAAGACTGTGCAAGAGCCAAGCTAAGAACTGTACGGATCGTTGCCGGCTTAACAACCGGACTAAAAGTCTCTGAACAATCAACTCCAACTTGTTGAGACCTGCCATCACCTAAAAGACGAGCCTTATACCTTTCAAAAGATCCGTCAGAGTTCTTTTTATGAGAAAAAATCCACATGCAATGAATAATATTAACATTAGGCGGATGGGGTACAAGTTCCCACGTCTTATTTTTAATCAGAGCATCAAATTCATCAACCATAGCTGATTTCCAATTTGGATTGGACAACGCATTTTTAGGATTTGAAGGAATCGGGGAAGGAGAGGAAGAAAAAAGGTTGAAGTGATGGTTAGGTTTGACAATTCCACTCATGCTACTAGTTGTCATAGACCGAGGACGAGAAGACTGGACCGAGGGAGGGGCGGCAGAAGGAACAGGAATTGGGACGGAGAAAGAGTCAGTTTGGCCGGTAGCTTGGGGAGAACGAGGCCCAGTATCAAAGGCTGTAAAAAGTGGGCCGATGTCTGCCTGGGCAGTGCAGCGCCAGGTGTTATTGTTTCTGCCTGGGCAAGTGGGGCACCAGGTGCATTAGTGGGCCGAGGTGCGGACTGGGCATGAGTTGGGGGATTACACAAGCCGTGTAGGAGAGGATTAACAGGCTGATCAAAAATAGATTAGTCCCGGCTTTATGTTGGTAAATTATCAGCCGAAGCAAAAGGAAATATCTTTATCAAACACCACATGACGATAAATAATAAACTGGTGAGTTTTAAGTTCATAGCACTTATATCCCCTATGGTCCGAAGGATACCCAAAAAAAACACACGGATTAGAGCGAGTGTGAAGTTTATGGATAGAAGTGGAGGGAATTAACAGAAAATATAAACACCCGAAAACTCGTAAGTGAGAATAGGATGGGTCACTATGATAGAGAACTTGGGTGGGGGAGACGTGACCAAGAACTTTTATGGGAATTATATTAAGGAGATACATTGTCATTGCTAACGCATGATGCCAAAAAGAAGACGACATTGATGAATGGGCAAGAATTGTTTGAATGAGATTATTAATTATTCTAATTTTCCTTTTTGCCTTTCCATTTTGGGAAGAGGTGTGGGGACAAAAGAAACGAAAACTCATGCCATTAGCAAGGAAAAAAGATTTGAATTGATTGTTGTCAAATTCCCTTCCATTATCACATATAAAACACTTAATTTGCTCTTCAAATTGGGTTGAAATTTGTTTACTAAAAGAAAGAAAAAAATTTGGAACCTGAGATTTATTTCCAACCTCCAAACATCCAAAGAAAATTGGAATAGCCAACCAAGCATAAGAGATAATATTTATGTCCCGAGGTACTTAAAATCGGAGAGGTCCACAAGTCACTATGAATAATATCAAAAGGAAAGAGTGTGGAATAAGAAGAAGGATAAAACGGTAATTTGATATGCTTGCCAAGAACATACGAAACACAAATACCATTTAAATCAGAATCCTTACATGGAATAAAATTTTTATTGCAAAGGGAGCGAAAAGAAGGGGCTCTAGGAAGACCTAGTCTATTATGCCATAAACGTGAACAAAGAACATAAAAAGTAGATGTAGGAGTGGACGAGGTGCCAGATTTGTTGGTGACTGGATAGAGATCCCCGGAGCTATCACATCTCATTAAACGAACCTCTGTTTGAATATCCTTAACAGAAAACCCAAAATGAGCAAATTCAATACTAACATTATTATCAGTTGTAAATTTACGAACGGATATCAAATTTTTAATCAATTTAGGTACATGAAGAACATTAGACAATTTAAAGGGAGGAAACGGAGGGGAAAGAGTTTGCTGTCCATACCCACAAATATGAATAGTAGTACCATCGTCAACAGTAATAGATTTATTTTGATGACTCAAATTAAAATAATACGAGAGCGTACCTGAAGAACCCGTCATATGAGAGGTGGCACCGGTATCCATGTACAGATTATCATCGAGAACGTTCAGGGACATAGTATGTATTGCGGACTGAATGACTGTTGGCACAAACAAAGAAGAAGATGTCCCTGGTCCATGAGCATTATAAGCTTGGGCTGGTCGTTGGCCCAAAACACCATGCTGGCCTTGAGAAGGTGGACGGGCCCAACCATTAGTTAGGTATGGGCACGGGGGAATTGCCCATTGAGGTGGCTGAAACCAATTAGGTTGATAATTCCACCAAGGTGGAGGAGCCTGTTGCTGCCAAGAACGGCCTTGTGCCTGATTAGGAGTCCCACGACCACGACCCCTACCGGACTGAGATTCCCGTTGCTGCCATCCTGCTGCCATCCACTGTTAGGCTGATGTCGTTGGTTACTATTATAACCTTGGCCGCTAGAGCGGCGACCACCATGACCTGCACTGCCACCACCAGATCTGTTCCCACGATGTTGATTGCTTCCGGTTTCGTCCGGTTCCTTGCTATCCTCAACTTCATCACTGCCGGTAGCAAGAAGGGCCGAGTTTGCTACAATCGACGCCATGTTTGCTTGTTTTGCCTTGCGAGATTCCTCCATAACTAACTTTGAGCGAACCTCATAGAAAGTGGGAAGAGGGTCACTTTGTTGAATAATCACCGCCACACTGTCATAGCTTTCATTCAACTCAACGATAGCTTGTAAAACCATTCGATTATTTGAAATCGTTGCATCAACATTGGCCAATTGATCTGCAAGATTCTTTAATTCCTTGCAATAGGCCGTCACTTCTGGATAATCATCAAACATAACTTGAGAGAATTTATTCTCAAGTTGAATGGCACGGGAATGTTTGTTGTCTCGGAAAATACCCTCGAGACGTTCCCACGTCTTCTTAGCCGTCGATCCCGGCTCGAGAACAGTCTGAAGCAAATCGGGGGAGATGGTTCCATAGATCCATCGAAGAACTAGGGAATCCAATTTCGCCCATAAATATTTGTCAGATGTCTCCGCATTGTCCTTATCCTCCGGCGAAGGATCGACAATATGATCAATAACATCAAATACCCTGTAATGGATTCGAAAAGGTTCCTCCCACAACACATATTTTCCCGATTATGGCACAAGAATTAGAGGAATCCAATTCTTAATGTTGCCGACCGTGAAAGCCAAATGCAACGATGGAGAGAACACGTCACAGAGAGAGACGATAGTTGGGAAAAAAGGGGAAGAAGAAGGGTAGGCGGAGGAGGGCAAATCTGATACCATAAAGGAACAACTTCCCCGTCCATTGTATTCCATGAACCGTACATATATACACGTCTAATGCATAAATTCTAAAAATATATACACGTATAATGTGAAAGTATGGCTTTTTCATCTTCACAAGCAACTAATTTATCAGAAAGAGATTTATTTACCTTAGCAAGTACCTCAATCTTGTCCATTCTCTTTAACCAATCTGTATGCAAGTCCTTGTAAGTTGCAAAGAGTTCCTCATAGGGAATGTCCCTATCCTCATCTTCAGAGTCTCCTTTTTACAGAGAAACAGTTCAGCATTAGGTCAGATGTGACACCAGATGTGTTCACATATGTGACCACATCCACAGTTTCAGAAATTCCTTCTTCTATATCTACAAAGAAAGCATTAAACACAGAATGGCAGTTGATTATAGACATGTTAGCCACTTCATCTTCATCCTCACTATCACTAAAGGTAGTAGTTAAGCTCATTCCCTTCTTTTTAAGTGTGTTAGCACACTCATTGGCATAGTGACCAAAGCCACGACATGCCCTACATTGAACAGACTCAGAGGATTTTTTATTGTCAAAGCTTGGTTTCTTGAATCCATTCTCAGTGCTAGGTTTTGGTTTTTCAGTAGCACTGGGAGTAGGTCTGTTTGGAAACTTACTTATCCTTTTGTTTTTCAGTATGGAACTGAATTTTTTCGAAATGAAAGCCACATCCTCTTCTTCAAGATTTGATTTGTCAATCTCAGAGGATAGTTCCACAAGCTCTTTTGGGAGCAGCAGCACTTTTGAGAGCAAGACTAAGAGATTTGTTCTTTTTCTGAGCTTCAAGGTTTAGCTCAAACACAGTCAAAATTCCTACCATTTTATCTAGACCTACTGTGTTGGTGTCGTTTGTTTCCTCAATCACAGCCACTTTTATGTTGAACCTCTCAGGTAAGGACCTTAAAATTTTACTCACAAGTCTTGCATTGGAGATAGATTCTCCTAGACTTGTACACTCCTTCGAAATTTCATGTATTTTAGCAGCATATGAAACAATGTCCTCAGATTCTTCCATTCGAAGGATCTCAAACCTATCCATTAAAATTCTAAGCCTAGTAGCTTTTACACTTGGTGCTCCCTCACATTGTGATTGCAAAATATCCCAAGCAGTTTTAGCTACACTTTCATTAGTGATAAGCATGTACATATTTCCAGAAACATGGCTGGAAATAGCACCCATTGCTTTCGAATTATAATTGGCAGAATGTATTTCATCAAGAGTACATTGCTCTTCAGGTTTTCTTTCAAAAATAGACTCACCAACACCAGAAGTAGGCTTCTTCTCCACAGTAGGAGGTTGCCATACAACAAGGATACACATCCAAGTTCTTTCATCAATACCTTTGATGTAATTACGCATCTTAGACTTCCAAAGAGAATAATTAGTGCCATCCAAGACAGGAGGCCTGTTTTGATGATTTTGGCATTCCATAGTGACTACACTTTCTGGATCAACACTCAGTAATATATCGAGAGTTAGCTCTGATACCAATTGAAAGTTTCATGTAGCTAGGAAGCTTCAAACACTCAACAGAATATAGATGTGAGTACAGACGTGTGTCTCACAACTGTCCACACATCCACAGATAATGCAGCGGAATAAAACAGAATAAAACTATAACTCAAGGATAATATACGCTTACTGATCTTGAGATCAGCAAACTAGGCTTACGCCCAAAAACTTTTCACTATAAAAAATTTTATTGTTTACAAAAATATGAATAAGTGAAAAACTAAAAGACAAAAATAAGTTCTAATCACCTTCTATGACAAGAACACTTCCCCTTTCCCAAGTAGGACCTATTCTAGTCAGAAGTAAATTAAAGAACTCAATGAAAATCTAGATGTGAGTTATGGATGTATGTTACAATCTTCACTCACAACCTAAAACAACAATGTTGAAAACTGTGAAGAACAAGAAGTTTTCTCTCTCAAAAATTTGTGTCTTCTCTTGTGCTGATGGCCTTGTATTTATATGCACCATGAAGAAGGTCTTCACGCAATCAAGACTCTTCCTTTGTGAGATCTCAAATCCTATAAGAAAACATATAACACACTCACAAAGAAATAGATTGTTAGTAGGTTAGTCCTAATATAAAACTTATTTACATAAATAAAAGATATTTACTTTATTTACAAACTCCTAGTCAAAGTAGGACATAATAAATCTTTCATGAAAGTCACAGACCTGATCTAAAGTATTATCTAATCCAAGCAAATCATTTATCACAATAGGAGAAAATGGAATAAATTTTCCTCTCACATAAGAAGAATAGGAGGATGAGGGTCTGTCTAACCCTTTGGTCAAGTTAGCATAAAACTCATAAACCATTTTGGGATAGAAGGGGAGAGGGTGATCCACAGTAAAAAATAATTATCTCTCTTCAAAAAACTTATCCATATCCAACTTAGAGAAAGTATCTCTATCCCTTTTCATTTCAACTATGAAGGCCTTATTCACAATCAGGCCAAATCTATCAGAGGCATCCTTTGATAAAAATTTAGTAGACAAGGGTTTAAAAGCAGGAGATATGGAGAGGGATTTAGAGTTACCCTTTTCAGCTTTCTTTCTGGTGGATGTGTGCCTGGATGTGTGCACATCTGCAGGCATATCCTTGACAGGAGAGGGTGTAAGTGCTCCAATTTGAGTTGTTAGAATTTTCGTTAGAAAATTAACGAAAGTTTTAACATTCCTAACATTTCTAACTATTCCTAACATTTCTAACAAAGTGAGGGTAGATTAGGGATTGCCATTTAAAGATAAACCAAGGAAAGCATCTCAAAAAGAAAAGAAATTGGAAAAATCCGAATCTGGTAAGCTGAAAAATAGCAACCAGTTTGAATTTTCAAAAGATATTCCTTGTGTCCAAAGCCTGGAGCTGTATTTAATGCACCAGGCACACTGACAGACAGATCCGCGCGGATCAGAATGCTCCTCATAGTGGCCTATAAATTGAACCCTCCTCTCTCAGTTTACACAACACAATTCACTCACAGCAACAGCACTCTGGCGAAAAATAGAGAGAAAACAGTGGGAATCCTTAGATTGCCACCATTTTCTCTTGAATCTTTCCCAAATCCCACTCACTCCAAATACTCTCAAATCACTCCCATTCATACACAAGCCCAAGCTTCAATCACCCCTCAAGAGGAAGATTAGAGAGAAAACATAGAGGACTTAATTGTTATCTACTTGTTTTCTCTTTGACCAACTCTAATCACAAGCCCTAAACACATTCAAACCCTAAACACATTCAAACCCTAAACACATTCAAACCCTAAACACATTCAAGCCTTGAATCCATTCAAACACAAACACAAGGGAAGATAGGTATAACCTCCCTCTCCCTACCCTAAATCTCTCTCATCCATGCATGAACTTTCAAACTCCAAAATGTAGTTTGTTCATCTTCTTGCTCTAGATCCAAGAGGATCACCATGAAAGTTCATCTCCATGGATGATCCTCTACAAGGATCAACATTACTTTCAAATTGTATTTACTTACTTGCAAACACATTTTCAAAACCCTAAAAATCATTTTCATACACAAAATCTTTCTTTCAAAGGATAAAATTCCCCTTCCCAAGCAAATGAAATGCTTAAAGTCCTAATGTACCCCAAGGATGGCTTGATATAGTAGATCACCACTAAAATCTTTAGTGATCACTAATCAAAGCCTAGGGAAATGGGGACAAGCATGGATGCCAAACCCCCCTTTAAAATCATGTTTTTCTTCAAGAGAAAGTTGCTGTCCAGTAGCCTTTCTCTAAGACCTCTGTCCATGGTCTAATTTTTTGGACATACAGAAACTTAGAATTTGGTGTTGACTACAAAATACTTTTTGTAGACAACATCCAGAGATTTCCATACATATTTTTACTTTATTTTTTTCATGAGTAAAACTCCCTTTTTCAAATTTTCTTTTAAAGGTCAGTTCCTCAGTCTCTGGAAATCCAGATTTCATATCTGAGATTTCCAGAAGATTTTGGTACACCAAATCATCTCCAAATGGGAAAGTTCTTTTACAGAAACCTTATTTAAGGCGTTTTGAACAACTTTCATTCTCAGACTCTCCCCAGATTTTGAAGTTTTAAAGCCCTTAAACCAATTTTAAAATCAAGTGTCCACTGCCTTTTTCATTCTGGCAGAAATGGTTTTCAACTTCAAAAAATCTTTTGAGTACCAAAACTCAACCCAAAAATCATGGGACTTGTTTAAAGTCTAATAAAGAGTTCCCAATTTTTAGTTTTCTCAGTTTCAACTTATTTTGGCCAAAGGAACACACACACACACACACACACACACACACAAATGGTTTTAAAGCTTGGAAGACTCATTTTTACGAGGCATTCCGGGTCAACACTAACGTTCTTCCCGGCGTGTAACGTGACCTCCGAACTCAAATCTCTAATCTCGGGCATTTTTCAAAGTTTTGGCCCTTAAAATAAAAATGGTGTGGCGACTCCGTTTGATTTCAAAAATCGGGTACATCACAGTGGCGACTCCGCTGGGGACTAAATAAGTTTTATCTTTTCAAAAAAAAAAAGAAAAACTTTTGAGGGTCAAGCTTCCGTCCCGGCATTTGAAACCGTTTTTTTGTGTGTGTGTGTTGATTTTTCACATTTTCGTGTTGTTTTGGCCGCCTCGGAAAAAGTCAAAATTTTGACTATCGGACCCGTTGCCTTGAATTTTGAATTATGTGTTTATGTGCTTATGTGTTATTTGCTTTCAAAAAAAAATCAAAAAAAAAAGAATTTCAAAAAAAAAAGATTTATCAAAAAGAAAATTTTCAAAAAAAAACCATGCATCATACTTTTTAAGACACATGAAAAATTTATATTTTACTTAGAAAAAGAAGATAGACTGCTTGCACACTACGCGCACGTGACCTTACACTGCACACTACGTCCCTAACCCGGGGAAATCCCTGTCGCGGCCCGTTTGGTCTTATTACGCCTCTCGGTGCAAGCACGGGACTACCCAAACATCCCATGGAGCCTCGTGTCGACCATGCACTCGTCCGTGACACACTTTGTCCGAGACCCGGTTGGTTTTTAGTCCGCAGTGCAGTGTCATGCCCGTTGTATAGACCTTTCCTTTCGAGCCTTAGTCGGCATACCAAGTCAATATCTTTCGGGACCCTAATCGGTCGAAGTCTGCCGGTTTTCCGTCGCTGTGCTTTGACCGATATTGACCGGCGCCTTGACTTTGACTGTGGCGGCACAAATTATACACTGACTCCCAAGACCTTGACGCTCAATTGAAGTCATCAAGAATTAACGATTATTCCATGCCTAATTACGGCCTAATTGACGACAAGTCAAGATCAATTCTGGATATTTATCAGTCCAAACCATGCCGACTTTGCGTCGAGCCCTCGGACATGATCTTGACTTTGACGTCAACTTTGTCCGTAATTTACATCGAATGCTCGTTAAGACTCGATTACCCGCCAGACTTTTAGGATCGTTTTTCTTTTCGGTCGGTGGGACCCGCCCTCTATAGGACCACTCGCCGGTATCAGCCTGGGAAGTCGAGAAATACGAGGTGGAATACGAGCGGCTTATAGGCGTAGTGATGGGGCCCGATTGACCCGGGATCCCGAGAGTAGTTTGTGAAAAAAGAAGAGCAATCTTTTCCAACCGATTAGGTTAATAAAACATGTTTTAAGTAAACAAGAACAAATAATTGCATGTTGGATGAGCCCTAAGCCCAAACACCAACCTGTTCGGCTTTCCCGAGTCTGAACCACACCCTTTTGTGCCTTCCACAGTAAGCAAAGTTTGGATCAAGCCCCCGGGTCATCGTTTGTTCAGCTCAGTCATTCCGGAATCAGATCCTTCATCGGTTTCCTCCCTCGCTTCGACTCAAAGTTTCGGGAATGGCCAACTCGAGGAGGAGAATGGTGGGGACGTACAACTCCGCACCCCAAAAATCCGCAAAATGCCGAACAGTGGAATCAGATGTTGGAACAGATAAGACAACATCAAGAGGCTCAGATCAGTCAGTTATTGGAAAGTATCAGAACCCAGGGGCTAGCAATTGTTCGCAACCCTAATGGAACCTTTACGGTCGATGCGAAGATTGGAGCTAATTGCCCTCCTGGGCATGCCAACTACCGTCAAATGCCCTGTTCCCTTTCGTGTGGGACTACTAATGGGCCAAGCATCCCCCAGCTTATCACTCAGCCTACCTCTTGGCCTCATTGTATCGATACTCCTCAACAGCTTATTACGCCTCTCGGTGCAAGCACGGGACTACCCAAACATCCCATGGAGCCTCGTGTCGACCATGCACTCGTCCGTGACACACTTTGTCCGAGACCCGGTTGGTTTTTAGTCAGTTACGTGTCATGCCACATGTACGTGTTATAGACCTTTCCTTTCAAGCCTTAGTCGGCATACCAAGTCAATATCTTTCGGGACCCTAATCGGTCGAAGTCTCGTAGGTTTTCCTCACGGCTTTGACCGAGATATGTGGCCAGCGCCTTGACTTTGACTCGACCGGCACAAATTATACAAGGACTCCCGGCCATGACCTTGAGTCATCAAGAATTATTCCATGCCTAATTAGAGCTGGTGACGATAAGTCAAGATCGGATGCAGTGGATATTTATCGGTCGAACCATGCCGACAAATCTTTCTGTCGAGCCCTCGGACATGATCTTGACTTTGACGTCAACTTTGTCATAATTTACATCGAATGCTCGTTAAGACTCGATTACCTTGAGACTTTTAGGATCGTTTTTCTTTTCGGTCGGTGGGACCCGCTTGCCTATAGGACCCTCGCCGGGTACACGCTAGCCCTGGGAAGTCGAAATACTGAGGTGGAATACGAGCGGCTTATAGACGTAGTGATGGGGCCCGGACCCGAGGATCGAGTAGTTTGTGAAAAAGAAGAGCAATCTTTTCCAACGATTAGGTTAATAAAACATGTTTTAAGTAAACAAGAACAAATAATTGCATGTTGGATGAGCCCTAAGCCCAAACACCCGACTGTTCGGCTTTCTGAGTGCGAACCACACCTTTTGTGCCTTCCGAGTAAGCAAAGTTTGGATCGAAGCCCCCGGGTCATCGTTTGTTCAGCTGGAGTCATTCCGGAATCGAGATCCTTCATCGGTTTCCTCCCTCGCTTGAACAAAGTTTCGAGAATGGCCAACTCAGAGGAGAATGGTGGGGACGTACAACTCCGCACCTGAAAATCCATGAAAATGCCGAGCAGTGGAATCAAATGTTGGAACAGATAAGACAACATCAAGAGGCTCGAGATCGATCGAGTTATTGGAAAGTATCAAAACCCGAGGGCTAGCAATTGTTCGCAACCTAATGGAACCTTTACGGGTCGATGCGAAGATTGGAGCTAATTGCCCTCTGGGCATGCCAACTGCTAGTCAAATGCCCACTGTGTTCCCTTTCGTGTGTGGGACTACTAATGGGCCAAGCATCCCCTGACTTATCACTACGGCCCTACCTCTTGGCCTCATTGTATCGATACCTCGACGGTCCCAGATATTGGTCAACTTCCACCCAAGGCTCTCGGTTTTCACCTTTGGGTTTCGATCAGGTTTGCTTTCGCTCCACGGCTTAAAAGGGTCGGTTTACCATTTCACAACACTCCGATGCAGTTCGGGTCTCATCGGCTTGGAAGGGGAGTCAGTTCACTACTTCACAACATCAGTCTGGGTCGTCATCTCCCGGATAGATTGATTCGCGACTTCTCAAGCCCACTAGCAGTTTGACATGGCTGCGCAAGCCATTTTAGGGACGGTTCGCTTCTCGAGATCCATGGTTGAGGGGACGGCTTGCTTCCTCCAATTTCTGTACACGCACCTTGCCCCTAGCTGATGCTGCAAGATCACGTGGGCCACCCAGGCTTTTTATCACCACTTCATTCCGAGGCTACCCGCCCCCTCAGGGTTGGGAAGTCCGGAAAGGTCAAATGCTCCTCATCAAATTCTCCACCATTTACATTACTCAAGTTGCTCTTGCTCATCAAGTAATAAAGTATACACGTTACCCTTGTAGTCACGTTCCTCGGTGTGGTCAAGTGCACGTTCAGTCCTGCGATCCCGATGCCTTAAACCTCATGTTTTAATGACCTTTTTGAATCCCCACTCAACTTTGCTCCCTGGTATCCACCCATTACGAGCCATATATCTTCATCTTCGGCAGAGCTGCCGGGCCTTATGAGGAGGGTTACGGTCACGCTTTTTAATGCTCGAGTGTCATTCACTCCGCTTTGAGTACTTCCTACTTGTGGTTTCGTTTGCTAATGCCAATCTTGTGGCGGGGTCATGCGATCCTAGTGTTCCTATTGACTTGTCCAATGAATTGTTGGTAGACAATTCAGAAGGTACAAGAAAAGCCTAGCAACAGAGTATCGACGATCGCTTTCGACTCAGGGCCATCTCACCATACCAATCTTGTGTGTCGACACTTGAATGAGTTTACAAAGGTCGAATCTCGACGATTACATCGATGATTACATCAAAAGGGTTCGATGCGGGGAAAACTACGAGTCCGAACATGTATCACCGCTATAAACCTTACCTTCCAACACGGCTCCGACATCTGATAAAGGAAAGAAGGCATTGTGTACAATTAGACACCCAAAAGCTATCAAGAAATGGTGATCCTTTTAAGAGCAACGAGAACATTTTGATGATTTTGGGATGCCCATGGGCTTAATTTTCAAGGGTTTAGTAAGGAAGGCCTTTTGGAGCCTCTGGGGACTACCATCAGGAGCTCAAATGCACCCCTCGACATGAGTAAGCCTTTGCGCTTTCCATGATCATTATGGCCACCTGACCAGACAAGCTGCATAGTCTTGAAGAGAGCGGTTCTAAAGAAAGAGTTAATCGAAGCGGG
>JAFEMH010005874.1:0-145722 GCA_022495995.1 Adenophora triphylla var. japonica | reverse complement strand
AAGGATATTAGGGGTATCCGAAAGACTCGTTTTACGAGGCTACTCGGAGTGAAGCTCTAATATTCTAATATTCTCTTCCAGGGAGTCATCGACCTCAGAACTCAAAATCTCATCACACAAAACAGGTTTAAAATTATCTTTAAAGCGATGCCCTTTTTCAATGTTTTGGGCTTAATAAAAACGGCGTGGCGACTCTACAAAACAAAAACGGCGAGACACATCGCTCCAACGCGAAAGATGCCGGAATCTTGCAGGGCGCGATTGCTGCCTCTCGGATCACGGGTAATTTCGGGCGGATCGATTGGTAGGTGTGAAAGAAAGGTTTGTGTATAGGGAGGGTCATTGATGAGACCGGGTTTTACGGGTTTTGACCTGTGTCTATGGAGAGAAGGTCATTGATGAGACCGAATTTTCGGAATTTGAATATGCTTATGACTCCGGACTATTGCTGGTTGCCTACGTTCCCCTCATTGTGAGGAGCTCAGTCGTTAAGTAGTTCGGCCTTGGCCGGTTGTGTTTGGCTTTTCTTGGGAAAGGGGATTTGTGGTTCCTTTTAGTGAAAAGGCTCGGATGAAAAGATTGGATGGTGAGGCTTGGGCCTCGGGATGATTATTTGACCAAGTCATTCTTGGACGGCTGCTTCTGATTACTTCCTCTTTCATTGGGGGAGAAAGGATTTGCACGTGCCTAAATGCTTATGTCTTTGCTTCGACCATCCCATTGTTATCGACAACTTTTATTTTCTGAGCTTTGGTCTTGCCTGTCCGTCAAGCTTTTGATTGGTGACGCTGGGCCCTTGGCCTCATTTTCTTTTATTTTAATGTGCAACCCTGTTTTTTGCCTAGACTGCCTTTTGGGATTTTCAGTCTAGCTGGGTATTACTCTTTTGCACTAAGATTTTTCCTTTTCCCCTTTTTTTGATATATGTGCAACCCTGTTTTTTGCCTAGACTGCCCTTTTTTTTTTGGGATATTCAGCCTAGCTGGGTATTACTCTTTTTGCACTACATTTTTTTTTCTTTTCTGAAGCACATGAGGACCAAGGCGAGCCCCTGCTTGAACATTCTTGATACCCTTGAGGTCTAAACCAAGCTCCTAGGTTGTTGCCGACACGGGGTCAATCTTTTGAAGCTGAGTGGCCTTTTGCTGTCCCTTGATGATGCCGCCGTCGTTGACTTGGTCAAGGTGATGGGGAGGACATGGTTTGGGAAAGTGTATGACTTTGATGAAGGCCTTTTGCGGGGTGAGGAAAGTGTATGGCTTGATGGCATTAGTTGACTTTCTCACACCGATTAATCAGAATGTTAATTATTTCGAGAGATTATTTGTTGAGCAACGCAAGTAATCATATAAAATAAAACCATTTCATTAAATGTAATGTAGGTGTGCAAATAATGTCTTAAGTCTAGCAAGAAAAGAAGAAGACTCTTTTATAGAAAATTGAAGATTAAATACAATGTTCGTGGAGGACTTGATTGAAAGAGAAAAGTACTAGAACCTACGAAGGTTGACTGAGAGACTATTTTTTTTTCCTTCTTTTTTTATACTTAAGGATAGGTAGACCCTAGTCTAGCTACTCTTCGCGGGTTGGACTGCCAGGTAACTTGAGCTTTCCTTCGTAGATCAGCCACTGAATTTCTTTCTTCAGATCCACACACTTGTCTGTCACATGACCAAAATGCTTGTGGTACTCGCAGAACTTGGTCATGTCAACTCTACTGGGGTTTCTTGGCTTATAATTCTCGAGAGGTGTGAGAAGGCCTCGTTTCACCAAATCATCGAAAACTTTGCTCATGGGCATCCCGAAATCATCAGACTGATGTTTCTGATCTTGCACTTCCTGAATCGACCTCTTACCATAGCTTTCTGTTTTTGGCCCATGGAGGTTCTCGAGCTTCCCATTTTCTATCAACTTCTGGATCTCATGCCTCAAATAGGTGCAATCATCAGTATTGTGCCCATGGTATTGATGGAAAAGACAATGCTTGGATTCATCCAACCGAACATGGGGATTCCTGGGTTTCCAATTCTCCAGTGGCTTTATCAGCTTTTCTTTCATCAGCTTTTCTAGCATCTTGCTTAAAGACATCTCCATGTTGTCAAAATGAAGGGAGCGGGGTTTTCGGGAGACATTGTTGTTCTCAAAACTCAGATTCCCATTGTCCAATTGGTTCCATTGTTGGATTTGGCTGAAGGAAGCTACGACACTCTTTCCTGGTGCTGAGCCGAATGCACGGTTCTTGCTTGGTATTGGGTTATGCTCGGTGGAGTCATTTCCTTGCACAGTTCGACATCTTGGGTCAAGGGAGTATTGATACTCATCATGAGGTCAAGCTTCTCTTGCATGCTTCACTTGCTCCATTAATATTGCCACATGGGGGTCAACGGGGACTCTTGCAACAGGACTTTTATTAGCAGATGGAACCGCAGCAACAGACTGGTGACACTGACGGGTGAATTCGCTAAATCCAGTAGGTGACAGTGAGAACTTGAATCATCCCAGATCCTCTTTTGGCAACTCATGATTGCGTTCGGGTAGGTATAGGGGCTTGAACATAGCCACATAGCTCGAGCGATCATGCGAAGCCGGAGCATAAAGCGGGCAGGTATTGCCGAACTGAGAGACAAGTGGGGTGAAGTTCAATCCGTTCTGAGGAGCTGAGGGCGATGGAGCCCGAATGAGCTGGGATGTTGGAAAGGACTGAGGAGGAGTGGTCCTGGATAAGGGATCGTATGAGGATGGAGGAGGGCATTGGTTATAGGCAGGGGGTCTTGGTCATAGGATGAAGGGACTGAAATCACTGTTTCCAAAGTCTCATCTTCGACTACCACCGAGAGAACCGTTCGACTCAGCGTGTGACTGAACTCCATGACGACGGAGTGCGTCAATGAGCATGGCTTGCTGTTCACGATGGACCTTATGGGCGCTTTCCAAAGCCGGGGACTAACTCTTCCTTTCTAACCATCGATTCCTGCACCCTCACCGTTTTCTGTCAAACCGCCATTCGACTCTACGAGCGATGAACTGTCTGAACCTAAGGTTTTCTGAAAAGCCGCTGACCCGGTATTCTAGCCCACTTCTTTCTTGCTGCGGGAAAGGGACAGGCAAGGTTTAGGCTAGGGGGATAGGTAAGGTAGGTAAGATTTAGACTTGGAGGTAAGTGTTTAGGCTAAAGGCTCAAGTAACATGCACTTATCGCTTTAACTTTTGCTCGAAACACATTTTCTCCTAATCCTAATTGATCGGAAAAGATGAGACCTTGGAAGGTCAAGATTGGAAGTGGAGATCGGACCGAGGAGGTCGCGATTAAGGACTTGACCGCGAAAGGTTGAGATGGGAAAATCGAAAATCGGACCGAGGAGGTCTCGATTAGGGTTTGACCATGAAAGGTCGGAATAGAAAATCGGAAATCGGACCGAGGAGGTCTCGATTAGGGATTTGACCGCGAAGGGTCGAGATGGGAAAATCGGAAATCGGACTGAGGATGTCTCGATTAGGGATTTGACCGCGAAGGGTCGAGATGGGAAAATCGGAAATCGGACCGAGGAGGTCTCGATTAGGGTTTTGACCGCGAAAGGTCGAGATGGGAAAATCGGAAATCGGACCGAGGAGGTCTCGATTAGGGTTTGACCGTGAAAGGTCGGAATAGAAAATCGGAAATCGGACCGAGGAGGCCCTGATTAGGGTTTGACCGTGAAAGGTCGGGATAGAAAATTGGAAAGATTAGGGGTTTGACCATGAAAGGTCGAGATAGGAAAATGCAATTATGATTACATTAATTGTTCAAGTTTACTTAAAACAATGTCTTTTATTTATTTCTATTTGGTTGGAAAAGGGGGTTTGCCCTTCTTTTTCGCAACTACTCTAGATCCTGGATCAGTGGGTTTCGTCACTACGTCTATAAGCCCCTCGTATTCCACCTGTATTTCGACCTCCCGGGGTGGGCGGCCCGGGCGAGGGTCCTATAGGGCACGCGGATCCCACCGATCGAGAGTAAAGAACGCTCCTAACGGGTCTAGCGTGTCATAGGAACTTACAACGCACGAGCGATGCGGATTATAGTCAAGGCAATACCGGGAAAGTCTCGTCTCTCTGCCTTGACGGATCTTTGGCAGAATTTCGCTTGAGCGAATGACGGTTTCTGACTTTCGGTAATGTCCGAGAGAATAATAGGCATGGGTAGGGCGGTAAAAAGCCGGATGACACAGTGTCACATTGAACTTCGTTGCATACGCAGTGCGTGAGTCGGAATCGAAGTCAATGTCGGTCAAGATCTTGCCAATTTTTCCTTGTCGGAATTTTGGCAGAGCTTCGCTTGAGCGAAAGATCTTTTGATTTTTTTTTTAGCAAAGACTCGGTCTTGACTCTTACGCATTCCGTGCGGGTCAAGGTCAATAGTCAATGTCGGAGTCAAGATTCCACCGATTTTTCCTTGTCGGAATTTCGGCAGAATTTCGCTTGAGCGAAAATCTTGGCTTCCGTTATGAGCTAAGGCTTGACCTTTACGTGGGTATGCAACTGGGCTATATGACACGGACTAGACCAAAAACCAACCAAAAAGTCACGGTTTTTTGAAATGTGTGACACGGACTGTGCATTGGTCGACACTGGCTGCCATGGGGAGGTTGGGATGATTCCGTGCGCGCCCGGGAGCATCGTAAGGCTGTCCGTGACTGTGGAACCACCCTCGGGTTTGAAGGACGTGCGTGCAAAAGTGTACAGGATATATCAGGTGCGCGTAGTGTGCGGTCTCCTAAAAATATTCCTTTTTGAGTTAAAACAGAGATTTTCATAATGTGTTTTAAAGGAATGATTTTCGGGACGGGGAAAAATGCAACACATAAGCACGTAAATTTTCTGGGAGCCCCAGTCAGTCATGGAGCTGAATAGCCCCAAGCTGCTAGGACTGCCAGATTAACCATGATTTTTCCTGGTGGAATTGCCACTGAGGTCACCCGGTCAGAATCCAATGAGGATTGAGCCGTACGACTGCATGGATCAATTTTCCAGGTTCCACTCCTTTTGCTATTTTTCGGGTTATTTCCCGTTTCAAAGTATGCACAGATTCCAAGATGCAAATGATGCAATGCATGGTAAAGAAAGCAAGCACGATTAATGAAATCGGCGATGGGAGTCTAACCCGCTCAAAGGGAAAAGCTTTCTTCTATTTTTTTTCAAAATTTTTTTTCGAAAAGGGGTACTGGTACGTGGATTGTTAAACCACCGGTTATCCCAACTCCCACGTCAGGGAGTGTACAGGAAGGGTAAGTGGTTTCCACCTATATACCGAGTATCGATTTTTGTTTTGAAAATAAAAGCTTTTCTCCTTTGGGTAGTCCCCAGCGGAGTCGCCAAACTGTGAATGTGTGCCCAAATTTTTGTTTGTTGGATTCACGCGAGTTTGAAGACATCCGAGTTATTTGAAAAACGGAGTCGCCACGCCATTTTGATTACCTCAAAACTTTGAAAAAAAGGTTTTTACTTGGGTTCGGAGGTTAAGTTACCCCTTAGGAAGAACGTTTGGCGTTCACCCAAGGTGCCTTGCCGGAGCAAGTCTCCCAAGATTTCAGTAATCGTGCTTGCTTGCGTGCTTTCTTGTGTGCATGTGTTTGAGAAAAAAAGGGGGAATGTCCCAAGTTGTCTTCCGGACGTACAAACCATTTGTTGGTTGTCGCTCGGGATTCCTTGGTTTTTATGTATTTGGGATTATGATCCCGTCTTCATCTTTGACTTGTGATCATCGCATTTTAACCTCGGGACCCTCGGGACTTGCGTGATCGAGAGAATGACTCTCTTTTGGTCAAAGATGAGGTTCTTTAGAAAAGGAGGGTCCTTAGCCCATCAATCCTACGCTTTAAGACGGTCGAGCTCGTATAGAGGCTTCATACTCTTTCTTAAGCGATAATCGGAGATATAGGGTTCAAGGTTGTCCCTTTCTAAAGAAGTCGTGAACCTTTAATGGAAGGAACGATGCAAAGATGAGAACTTTTACACCGGTCCGTTCCAAGGTTGCTAATGGGGACATGGGGGAATGCATGTAAAAATGATACTTTAGTGAAAAGATGGCATTTTTGGTTTGAAAATGATGCATTTGATTGCAAATGAATGCTTTTTTTATGTAAAGAAATGATCTTTGTGCAAAGAGTGCATCTTTAATGTGAAAAGGGATTTTAAATGGAAAAGGAATGATTTTAGTGCATGAAAAATGGGATTTAGGTGCAAAGGATGCACCTTTATGTATGAGAATGATATTTTAATGAAAAGATGACATATTATGTACATAGATATTATCTAAACATCAGGTATTAGCATTATGGGGGTTAACATCAGATTACAGCTTGAAATCGTGAAGCTTAAAATCGGCTACTTATGTCGCGTGACATAGGCCGCCTATGTCGCGTGACATAACTAGCCATTTTGCAGAGGCTTTACAAATGAGATTTGCAGAGGTAACAAGGCACCAAAATGGTCAAGTTACTTCACAAACAAATCTCGGGGAGCCTTGTTTATCAATAATGAGCACTTCAAGAGGGTGTGGATATGAGGGATCCACACTCATCTTGAGTGTTCATGCAAAACCAAGCCAAACCGGGGCTTTTATAGGAAATGTAACGAAATCAGATGTGGATCTATGAAATACGAAGCTAAAGCATGCAACTTTATTCGAATATCACATTATTAAAGCATTTAGCATAGAGATTCCATGTATGATGAAGATAAGGAAAGGAAATGGGTAGAAAATCGTTACCCTTGAAGACCACGACCCTCTATATCAAGTTAGATATAGGGGCCTTCAAAACAAAGCAGCTTCGGGATGGGATTGAGCCTTCGTTTCTTGAGAATCCTTGGTTCTTGGTGTGTGTATGAAGTGTGTGTGTGGGAAGTGTGTGTGGGACTGATTTGGGAGGATTAGTGTACATTTTGGGGGTATATGAAGAGGGAGGAGGCTTACGGACGTATTCCCTATAGAGGGGGACCGAGGGGTGGAAGAGGTGTGTCTAAAATGAGAGGTGAAGGCCTCTATTTATAGAGAGTACACTTTGCATGGAGCTTGTTATGTCGCACGACATAACAAGCCATAACCGCTTTCCTTCTAGAAACATGCAAGGTGGCAACCTTCTAGAACTCTCCTCGGTGGTTATGTCGCACGACATAAGTAGCCACTTACGGATTCTTCTAGAAACATGCAAGGTGGCAAGCTTCTAGAAGTTTTTCATGGCCTATTATGTCGCACGACATAAGTAGCCAATTCCAGTCCCTTCTAGAAACATGCAAGGTGGCAGTCTTCTAGAAGGGTTTTGGAATTAAGAAAAACGTGTTTCTTAATTACCAAGCATTCCCTTCAGCCCTTAAAAGGCTTGGAACATTTCTAAAATTATTCCGGAACTGTAGGGAAGTCCGAGAAATTACCGAAAAAATTACCGGAATTGCCGGGAAAATTAACCGGAAGGCATGAGCCAGATTTGGGTACTTACAGCTGCATCAACAAGGAAGAGGCAAACAAGTTCATGAACGAAGTCCACAATGGAACTTGCGGTCCCCACATGAACGCCAGAGCCCTGATGCAAATCATTCTCAGGATGGGCTACTACTGGATCTCCATGGAGGCAGACTGCATCCACTTTGTCCGAAGCTGCGACAAGTGTCAACGGTTCTCCAACCTCAATCATCTACCTCCCCACGATCTCTACTGTATGACTACACCCTGGCCATTTGCCACTTGGGGAATTGACGTCATCGGGAAAATTGCTCCGCCAGGCAGCAACGGCCACGAGTTCATCTTAGTAGCCATCGACTACTTCACCAAATGGGTGGAAGCCAAGTCCTACAAAGTACTCACCTCCAAGAAGGTCGCGCATTTCCTCAAGGAAAACATCATCTGCCGATACGGCATCCCAAATGAGGTCATATCAGACAATGGTTCACACTTCGAGGGGGAATTCGACAGACTGCTGGCTGAATTCAAAATTACACGCCACAAATCTTCTCCCTACCGGCCACAAACAAATGGCGTCGTGGAAGCAGCAAACAAGACCCTCGAATGGATCATCCGAAAAATGACCAACCGAGGACGAGATTGGCCCGAGAAGCTGCACCTTGCACTTTGGGGTTACCGCACATCAGTCAGAACAGCCACGGGAGAAACCCCATTCGCCCTGACATACGGGATGGAAGCAGTCCTTCCCATTGAACTGGAAATTCCCTCACTCCGAGTGCTGCTGGAAAATGACGTCAACGAAGTCGAATGGCTCCGAAGCCGACATGACGAATTGGCTCTGCTAAACGAGCGACGACTAAAGGCCATGGAACACGTCCGAGCCTATCAAAGCAGGATGGCTAGAGCTTTCGACAAGAAAGTCAAGTCCCGAGACATCAGGGAAGGCGATCTTATACTCAAAGAAAAGCCTCCCACTCGAACCAACCCACTGGGAAAATGGGAACCCACATGGATCGACCCTTTCGTGGTTCAAAAGATCTTCTCCGGAGGCGCCATGAAGCTGACAGACCTAGACGGCAATCCCTTCTTGAATCCAGTCAACGGAAGCAAACTTCGCAGATACTTCGCCTGAAGAAGAACAACTGTGCATCTCTTGGCACTCCATGTAGTGTCGAACTACGCAGACCTGAGCCCTCTAGTCCGGGGGAACGTAGGCAACCTTAATTGGTCCGGTCTAAATATACACAAAAAAGTCAAAAGTTTGAATGTCAATCAAGACCTCCATCAAGCTACGCACTTTTCAAGAGCACGCCCCAACGTCACCTTGACCAAGTCAAACAACGGCGGCAACATCAAAAGACATCCGAGGGTCACTCATGCATCAAACGACTGACTCATGTCTGCTTCCAAGCCAAGGGCTTGTCTTTGCCTTCACGCGCTTCGACAAAAAAAAAAAAGGAGAGCTCGAGCAAGGGCTCACAAAAAAAAATATAATAAAAAAAAAGAAGCTCAAGCAGAAGCTACAAAAAGAGGTCAAGAGCCCGACGCCAACAAGAGGCAAGGAAGCTACGGAAATGACCGTCAAAATGACTTGTCAGGGGATCATTCAACCTCTCAGCCAAGCACAAAGCCTAAGCAAAGGGGATTGCCGTCAGTGGCCTAGCCGCTCTACCCGCAAATGCAATGTAAAAGTTCAAAGATGGACGCCGACAAGGTGCATAAAAGAAACAAAGGCAAACAAGAGATCTTGCGTCTCGACAAAGCTTTAAAAGTAAATCACAAATCACTAACGGTTACAACATTTCTTGATGAGTTCAAGCACGGTCTACTCTCAAGTTCACAACATGCTAAAAGACAGCTTAATACATTTAACAAATAATGTGTTTACAATGCAATGAATGGATACCTAGGAGGTCATTCCACGCCATCTGCGCTTGTCCCCTCGCCATTCTTCCCTTTCTTCCCTCGTCCCCGGCGAGTCTTCTTTCGCTCCACGCGAACCAACTCTGCGTCTCTCGCCCGAGATCGTGGGTCCTCCCCGTAGAGTCAAACAATCCAGAGCTCTCGTGGCTTCATTCGCCCGTGCTTCGGCTCGGATCTCCTCCTGCGAGTCCCGTAAAAGAGGACCTCTCCCCGTCAGTCGATCAACTCTAGTCTCGTAGTCAAACAAAGTGTCTCCCGTCACATCCTGAGGGTCAGACTAGGCTTCGGCACTCCTAAGGCAATAGCTAACACGGCAACCGGGTCCCAAAATCGCTACACGCCTGCTCTCCAAAGCCACTTGGGACTGCCCAACACGCTGCTCATACTAGGCCAGGTACTGAGTCGTCAATACGACACTCTCCCGACGTCTAAGGAGCACCACAGGAGGGAAAGCGGAATACTTCCATACCCTCAGAAAATACAAGAAAGCACCTGGAGCTGCCATACAAAGAGGAGCTATCTCCGTAGTGGCAAGGTCATCCCAGCCCAACAAAGGCTCCTGCTTCATCCCAAACTGTCGGGAAACAAGCGACGGAATATAGAAGGAGGACCACGACAAACCTGGAACTCTGACGACATAGGACCCTTCCTGAAAGACCCTCCTAGTCTCAAGCCCCCAGTGAGGAACCCACCAACGGATCTGATGCGTACCAAGCCGTGCCATCCATCTCTCCCAGGCGGACTGATCCATATCCAATAAAAGAGGTCACTGAGCAAATGACCACGGGCTAAACGACGACGGAGCCTCGGGCATGGCCTGAAATCTCTCTCGCAGCCACAAGGTGAGCAAGGCGGGGCTTCCCCCTCTCATGAAACGATCCCCAGTCGCCAGACGGTCAATACCATGAAGAGTCTCCCCCGGCACCAACGGGACAATATTCTCTCCAGCTCTACAGTGCCCAATCACATCTAGCAAAGCGCCATCGCAAATGCCAAGGGAGCTGACCATGAAAAGCGTCGCCATCACGCACAAGGCAAATGCGTCCCAAGAGACATCACTCTCATCGTCAACCATAAACCGCTCCGGCAGCTCAGAAATGTCAATATGACCCGAATCAAGGATCATGCCCTGCACTTCTTCCAACGAAGTACGAAGAAAGCCTGCAAGCTTCACGCTCACAGCAGCATCACCAATCAAAGGAAGCGAAATGGCCTCCACCTCCGGTCCTCCAATCAAAGCCCGAAAATCCTCAAAGGTGGGCACCATTTCATTGTAGGAGAAGCAATACACATGCCTCCTAACATCCCAGAACTTCGCGGCAACCCGCAACAAATCCCAATCAGGAACCAACTCCTTAAAAGACCAAATCGAGCAAAGACGAAACCTTACCTCGAAAGCCAGTCTCTGATGCCTCATACGGCGTCGCATCCACGTTTTCAGCTGCTCAAGGAAGTGTGCTTGCCTCTCCTGCGAAAGCCTCGGCAAAATTCTAGGAACATACGAAGAATCCATGGCAAAAATGGAGGTTTCTAGAGAAAATGGGGAAGAAAGCTCGAAAATGGCTGCAAATGGGGAAATGGGGAAAGACCAGACACTGGAAAGCATTTATTTCCTTCCCAAAAGCAAGGTTGGTCCGTACGGACCTCTTTGCAACCTAGGTCTGTCCGTACGGACCTTATTGCATCTTGGCCTCACTTTCTCAGCAAGCAAGCACAACAACCACTGTTCTCGGCGGGACCTTGCTCCAAGCGCCCAAACACCGGCCAAAGCCATTTTCGGCAAACATACACTACCCACAAACGCACTCTCGGCTCACGTGGCATGCACAAAATAAAAAAATAATAGCAACAATTTCTAGGACAATTCCCGGAATCACAAAAATGACATTACATCTTAAAATAAAATGCGTTTGCCATGCAAATACGAGTGTTTTATTACAGTACATCTAATGTGCATTGCTAAAAAAAAGAGAAGATATGGAAAGAGGGAAAGCAAATGAACCCTAGTCCGACTCTTCAAAGATCATCCTCCTCCCCAAGATCATCAAGAGAAAAGTCGGGCATCCGGTGAACTCGCCCGTCACATCCTCGTCATCAGTACCGAGCCCTCCGAGGCCGGTACTCAAAGTAATCGAAGGATCAAATCCGACGAAAGGATCAAAGAAAGAAGGCTCGACGAACCCTCACCCCGTGCATCCCGCCGAGGAAAGAACTGGTAAAGGGTCCGCGGCCTCGGCGCTCCCGAAGACGCCCCCCAAAGATCCATGCTATGCCGCCCCGCGAAGGTCCCTCCCGCGTGGCTCCGCTTGGCTCTCGGTGGAGGAACATCTACGTAATGCCTCGAAGGCATCGGCGTGTACGCCGGCACACGTCGCGAAGATCGGCAAGACATCTTCGACGCCATCTTCTTCGCAAAAGACCGCATCGCCACGTAACGGTGGGTCGGCATGTCAAAAGCCCTCCCGGGACCTGCACAAGCAAACAGCCAAGGAAACGCTCAGCAATACAGTTATACTCAACAACAAAAAGAGAAAAATACATAAAAGATGCCAAGATGGAAAAGAGTAAGCACACTCACCGGTCTATCAGGATCGACGCGGTAGGCAGCAGGCGCCTGCTCGTGGACGGCAGTACACCCTCCTCCTCGAGGAATCCCCACGAACATACGTAAAGTCCGGCCTGTGCACCGGAACCTCTGGGGACCTTGCGGACCCGGCCTCCCTCTCCCTCGCCAACACACGTGTGGCGTCCTCAACTTCCTCCTCACAAAAGCGCCATACTCCTCTCTATACAAACAAACTCCTCGCACCCACACCGCCAAGATACCTCTCAAAATCCAACACATCCATATCATGGGAATCCAACATCCCAAAAGGAGGGTCCCGGAGCCAAGGGAAGCATACCGGGCCATGCCGCCGTAAGACCCGCTCCCCTGTGTACATGACGTCACAAGTCGGGCCCCGCAAAGCATCTTCCGCCGCACCGTCACCGGGGAGCCCTCGAAATCATCATCCTCATATCGAGCCCAAGGATACAAAACAAACCTCTCAGGGCTATCTCTCTCCAAATGCTCTGCACATCCCCGTAGGCGATGGTGAGCTTCCCCCCGGTCCTCCTCCTCCTCGCCGGGCGGGCCCACCTAACATAGCGGGATACGCCTAGCTATGACCCCAAGATCTCTATCCCACGGGAAGCACTGAAAAATCTCATAGAACCACACCTATGACAAAAGCGTAAAAGGCTCGGCAAAAGAAAATGGAGAAACGACAAGTTGCTAAATCAAAAACAAGAATAAACTCATACCTCCAAAGCAAAGTAAAAACAAGCCAAGGAGCTGGCTACACCTGGCTAAACCGGTCCAAAGAGAAGTAGAGCTCGGCCAAGCCCGCCTCGCCCCAAGCTATGTCACAAACTCTCTCCAAATCAATCGAAGCTCTCCACAGAGCAAAAGGAGCCGTAGTCGAGTGGTTCGAGAACAAGGTCTCGGAAAGCGCAAACCACGGGAAGGAGCGCGCCCAGCCCGCCGTCACCCGGCCTGCACTCGAACATAGGCCCCACACCGGCCGTGATCCTCATCTCAACATCCCTGTACAACATGCCAAGGTCCCTGCGAGGAACAGGCGCAAAGCCCAACAGCTCAGTCAGCATATCCTCAGCTATCCTATCTCTCCACCGCACTGGCCCTCCTTTGAAGGAAAGCCCGGTGATAGCAAAGAAGTCCGTGGGCGTCGCTGTAACCTCCCTCCCGGCTCGAGATGGAAGGTATGGGTGGTATCCCACGGTACTCGAAGAGGCCAAGGAAGACGCTCTTGTTCTTCCTCGTGTCGAAACCCCGCCAAGTTCTCCACGAACACGCCCGGGCCGAAGCGTAGACCGGCCTCACGGGGCTCGGCCTACCATCCACGAAAATGTCCCAGGCATCCGCCGCCACAACTTCAACAATGTACCTCGAGCGATCCCCGGAGTCTTCATCTTCTTGGCCTTCCCAGCCAAGAGCCCTCATCCTGCAGGTAAACACAAAGAAAGGTACGTCGATCCACGGTACTTAATGCAAAATACCAAAAGAAAATCAAAGCACAAAAGACCGTCCCAAGACAGCAAAGCATATATGTCCCGTCACGAAACACGGCACGTATTGCATATAATTTTTACATGCAACTCAAAACATGGCATGCATTATACATAATTTTTCCATACAGTCCGTCACAAAACACGGCACATACTGTACAAATTTTCTCAACAAAGGGATCAAGCACTACACGACACATTTTCAAAAGACCCGTCACAAAACACGGCACATATTGCACATATTTTCCCCACAAAGTCCGTCACCAAAAACACGGCACACATTGCATAACACATTTTCAAAAGAAAAGTCCGTCCCTACACGGCACATACTTTCAGACAAAACCCGTCACAAAACACGGCACATGTCACAAAATTTGTCCCTACATGACAATTTTTCCCACATTGTACATACATAAATAGCATAAGGTACAAAACACCAAAACATGCATTTTCATAGAGAGGCACTTTATTTTCACAAATAAAAGTTAATCTACACATTTCTGCACAAAATGCACATATTCACAATATTTACATGCTAATTTTCAACAATTCGTCAAGAATTTCACAAAAGGCATGGCAAATAACAAAAGCCCAAAAATGCGAAAAACTAAAACCTAGTTCTAGCATTCAAAAAAAAAAATTCGAGCAGGGAATCGAAATGGAACGGATTTCTTACCTCCCCGACGTTCCTAGAGCGACGATTGTGCACCTCCGGATTCGGATACAATACATCCGGGTTCTTCGAAGATGGAACAAAGGAGATCCAATTTCTTTGGAGCTCCATCCGTTGCTCGATCACTTCTTGACTGCGTTGTCGACGACTCCTCCGAGATCCCTCCGCCATTGCGAGCAATTCAAGCGAAAAATGGAAGATTTTGGTGTAAAAATGGAGGTTTTCTCCTTCTCTCTCTCTCGGATGCACGAACTGAAGAAGAAGAAGTGAAGGGAGCCTCGGGTTTTTAACCCAGTCAAAATTTGGGAACTGTAAAAAACCAACTTGGTCCGTACGGACCTCTTTACATCCCAGGTTGGTCCGTACGGACCTTCTTGCAAGGAAGGGCCAAATTACTTTCCTGCCCTTATAATCTTTGCCCCTGGCTGTCCTAAGGCCTATTTCAGCAAATTCAGTGCAGTATGGTCCTTAACCCATCAATTCAACAATCGGCCGTCAATGTAAGCCCGGACTCCGCCTACTCAACGACAATTCAACCACCGGCCGTCAATGTAAGCACGGACTCCGCCTACTCAACGGCAATTCAAACCACCTGGCCAATGTAGCCGGACTTCGCTACTAACGGCAATTCAACAACCGGCCGTCGATGAAAGCCAGGACTTCGCCCGCTTCAACGGCACGCAAGCACCGGCCATCAAAGTAAGCCCGAGCTCCTTCCTCAAAGAAGTCAAAAGGAAGTCATACAAGACTACATATCCCCATCACCGCGCCATCAAAGTAAGCCCGACGTCACCCTCTCAAAGAAAAGCCTACAAGGCCACGATGATCCCAACACGTGGCCATCGTAAGTCCAACTTTCTCCCCAAAGACACAAAGCACAAGGCAATCACACCTCTCAAAATCAAGCACGAGGCATCTACACCTCTCGCAATCAAAGCTCAAGGCAGGCCATGCCTCCACAACCGCACCTTTAAGACGATTCAAAGTCCTCACGCATGGCAAACCGCAGCCGAAGACGATTCAAAGTCCTCACGCATGGCAAACCGCAGCGAAGACGATTCAAAGTCTCACGCATGGCAAACCGCGACGGAAGATGATTCAAAGTCCTTACGCATGGCAAACCGCAGCCAGAAGACGATTCAAAGTCCTCACGCATGGCAAACCGCAGCCAGAAGACGATTCAAAGTCCTCACGCATGGCAAACCGCAGCCAGAAGATGATTCAAAGTCCTCACGCATCGCAAACCGCAGCCAGAAGACGATTCAAAGTCCTCACGCATGGCAAACCGCAGCCAGAAGACGATTCAAAGTCCTCACGCATGGCAAACCGCAGCCAGAAGACGATTCAAAGTCCTCACGCATGGCAAACTGCAACCAGAAGACGACTCAAGTCTTTATACTATCTCCAGCCCGAAAGGCTTTAAACCACTCGGTCCGGAAGACCGTATAAACCTCCCAAATCACTATCTTCGACCCGGAAGGCCTTAAACCACCCGATTAGGAAAATCGTAAAATTTCTATCCCAGACACCACCACGTCCTCACAATTGACCTCGGCGGTCACCACATCTTAGGACACCACCCCGTCCTTACCACTGACCTTGGCGGTCACACGATACTTCAGGGCACCATTACGCCCACATACACTCACAATTTCACGATCTCTGAACTACGGCCAGGCTTGATTCCCGCCAGGGATACGTAGGAATCCTATCACTGGGTCCAGCCAACTGACCTAAACGTTCACACAATAGGACACCGCCACGTCCTCACCCCGACCTCCACGGTCACATCCTCTCCCAGCACGCGATCCAGATTAGGACCCTTATCTTATCAACGACCCCACTTCCTCTGTAAGTGACGTCGTTGAGGGGCTTCTGTAAGTACCCCAATCTGGATCACCCTCTTCCGAGCGCATAGGAAACACCGCAGACTCACAAACACAGTCTCGAAGACCTATGGCACTCAAAACCCTCTCAAAACCCTCAATCAAACCAAGGGAGGAGCCTTTCTGGGATAAAAAGGGACAAAAGGACCTTTTGGGAATTTTCAGGAAATTGGAAAAGCATAAATGGTCCGTACAGACCTCTTTGTTTTCATAATTACTGAATCCCCTTAAAGTCCACAATATTCCCTCAAATCCCGGAGAAAATGATTACCCTCATGCATGGTTGGTCCGTACGGACCTCTTTGCATGCTAAGATGGTCCGTACGGACCTCTTTGCACAGGGGACATCATAATTACAGAATATTCACCATCATCACATATTCCCTCAAATCGAGGAAAACCAAAAATCTGGATTACATGGGGGGTCCGTACGGACCTCTTTGCAATTTTCTCCTACTATAAATAGAGGGCTCCCCCTCCCTCATTTTACACACCTCCCTCTTCTCTCCTCTCCCCCCAGCCTTCAGGCTCCCCTCTAAGACCCTTCGGGGCAATCCCGGCCCCTTTCGGATCCTTCCGAGGCCTTCCGAGCCCCCTCGTGGTGCTCCGAAGCCTCCCCGAGCGCTCCCGCGACGCTCCCGCGCTGTCCCGAGGCACTCTCGAGGTACTCTGAGGCCCCTCATGGTACTCCGAGGCCTTGCCTGGTCTTTCCAAGGTGTCCCGGCTCTTTTCGAGTCAAACCGGCGATCCCAAACCACGCCGAAACTCTGCCCGAGTGACTCCTGCCAACCCAACGCACGCTGAAACTCTGTCCGAGTGACTCCTGCCATCCCAACGCACGCCGAACCTCTGCCCGAACGCATCCTACAATCTCCACTCACGCCGAAACTCTATCCGCAGACAACCGGCCTCTCCCGAAGCAATCCCGGTCCGTGCCGGAACACTATTCCATCCTCAAACACTATTCCCCAGCGGAAGACAGACACGAACCAACATTGGTAAGGCTTCCTTCCATTAATATTTCAATACATTTCAATACGTAGCATACAATGTAGACATCCGACACAGCATGCATTTTTAAAAGCACACACACACACACACAACATTTAAAGAATATTAGGGGTATTCGAAAGACTCGTTTTTACGAGGCGACTCGGGTGAGCTCTAAGATTCTAATATTCTCTTTCCGAGGAGTCATCTGACCTCCGAACTCAAAATCTCATCACACAAAAAACAGTTTATTATTATTTTTAAACTGATGCCCTTTTTCAATGTTTTGGGCTTAATAATAAAAACGGCGTGGCGACTCTACAATTGCGAAAACAACAGCGAGACACCTCCAACTAACGCTAAGGAGGAATAAAGCTAGAAGCCGGGGCGCGAACGCGCTGCCTCTCGGATCCGGGCAAACATTCCCGAACAGCGACAAATGCGAGATGCACGGGGCCTCCGCGCGCGAGCCGAATCCCGGGTAATTTCAGAACTGTGAACTTGGAACAACCGTCAACTTCTCAAATTTGATTTAGATTATATGTTAATGCCGCTAAAATGCAAAGAGCACCCGCGTCCATCTAAAAGTACAGGACCTGGTGGTAAATTTTCAAAATGCGCGTCCTTAATGGTTGTTTTCATTAGCATGGAGGATGATTTGGTAACTGTCCTTTTTCTTATTTCGTTTTAAAATACATATGAAATAATATGATAGAACCCAAAAAAGAAAGGAAAAATTGTTGTGTGTTAGATCCTACCTTTTGAGGGATTGGACCTCTATTTATACTTCAAGGGTGGAGTGTCCTCCAAAATTAGGAAATCTTTGGTTGAGTTATATTAGGAGAGTATATCTTGGGCCAAATTAGACTCCTAAATCGGTAGGAGTTTTGTTTTGAATAAATATCCATAGTGAGAACAAGTCTTTTATGGAGTAGTATCTTGCGAGTGATTTGCATAGGAGATTATCCCTTTTATTTAGGAGATAAAATAAGACTAAAGTATATCATATGGAGTAGTATCTTGCGAGTGATTTGCATAGGAGATTATCACAGCGGCATTCTTTATTTCACTCGTCTATCAGAAATTTGAGTGTGTTTAAGAAAGTGCTAATTGACTTTTATTTAGGAGATAAAATAAGACTAAAGTATATTAAATGAGAGATAAAATAGTTCAAACTTTTTGGCAAGCTTGTGCACAGCGTAATTCAACACAAGTTTAATCAACTCATTTATGTTACGAGTTAAGAAAAATTCAAGCAAAAAAATAATCATGTCAAATTGCCAATCATATCTCAAAATTGTGTTTTTTATTTTTGTCTCCAAATGAGTGCATCAGTGGTAAAGCCAAGTCTCAACATCGGTGAACGCTAGAGTTTGATCCCTCTCCTTGGCTCATGGCTTGGGACGTCATAAAAAAAGTCGTGTTTTTTTATTTTTGTAAGAAAACAAACATATTTTATTAGCAAGTGCAGATAACAATGAGTTGACCATCCACAAACATCAAATGCTCAACTCAAACAGTGGGGTTAAACGTTACAAATGAAAAAGAAGTCTAAGAAATACAATCGGTCAAAGTATTCGGTTGACTGTCAAATATACATAACGAGAAATGATTATTAACATGAAGCACAACTGCTCTAGCTCACTGATGTTGGACAAGGTGTTGGCAATACTAAGGGCAATACTCCGAAAGTGTGTTCGCTCTTAGTGCAGATCTTTGCTTGTTAATTGTGTCATTTGTTGTTGCAATAAACTTGCACTTATATAGGCTGAATAGACGTGGTGCCTACTCCTAGTAACCAGAATTCCTCCTTGTGTGGGTAGTGGAACCACTTTCCCATCTTTAGCTCCACTATTCCTTGATTGTAGGAGGACCAAGTATTCCTATGATTCTCCCCTTGCACTCCTAAGCTTCCGGCATTTGTACATCCGTGCTCTCCAAGAATGAGTTGAGAAGAAGTATCAACAACTTTCTTTCTCTTCAATTTTTTACAAGTAAATGTCTCATTTACTTGTAACTTTCATTTACTTCTTACTCCTTTTTGTAGCTCCAAAATAGATCAACTTTTCATCATTATTTGGACCTACAATAACACTAAAATCAGAGAATATATAATCAACATCAATTAATTTTGTAAAGTAAAATAATGAAACTATTACCAATCCAGTCTGGTAACATAAGAGGCAACACTAGTGGTAACATCTATGGCAACACTGTTTGCACTAACAATCTCTACATTAGTTTCATATTTCTTCACAAAATAAAAGTGATGTTCCTGCAATACAATGTTAGACAAAGAAAGTATCTCCCCCTTAAATAGATAATTCCCTTAACAATATACTTCCCCTTAATGTAAAATTTTATTCTAAAATAAAATCAAATATTGTAACATTTTTCCAACATCTAACATTAGTAGGATCACCATTTCAATCTCCCTTAAACCATTAAATTCCCCCTATATATCAATTTTCTCCAAGTAAAATTTCATTTAATATAGAACATTAAACTAATTCAAAGTTCCTGGAGTTATGGAGTTTACCACTCAAACCACATTTCAACCATGTTCATATTTAATCACTTGGCATTGTTGGGAATATTAGCAACACAATACACGTATCTAACATCACCATTTTCTCCCCCTTTTTGTGAAGAAAGACGCCTCAAGAAAATTCATCATGGACTGCAGTAATTTACACTACGTGGGTAGTCAACCTTTCAGCTTGTGATATGAGAAATTGAAGGGGGGGAATGTACATGTGTTGATTCATGTGTTGTCACCAGTGTTGGCAACACAAGAAACAACATTTTTTTCAATGTCTGCAATATGTAGTAGGGTGAAAGTATTAGCATAAACTGAAGCATTTTGATCAAGAACACTCCATCATATAATATTTGCAAAACCTTGGTGAAGTTTGGATAGTAGCATATGTGTTGGCTATTGTGTTGATACTGATGTTAGGAGAGATGTTTCTATTAGTGTTGGAACACAAGATGCAATATATAGGTTGATCTTAATAAAAACAATATATGATGAATTTGAGGGGTTTTAGTTTGAAGAATCCATAGAGAAATTATGGAATGAGAAAGTGAGAGACGAAAGTGATGGTTGAAAAAAAGTAATAATGGGATCTCTATAGTAAAAATAGGATGAGTGATTGATTTATACTACTATAAGAAATCCACCCCCTATTTTTGTTCATAATTTTTAGCTAGAAACAATCCTAACAAAAATAGAATCTCCAACCAACATAGAGAAAGATCCGGCTACTTTGTGTGTTTTTAAATGAAAGAAAACAAACAGTTAGAAATAGTTAAGAAAAAAATCAAAAATTTTGGTTTCAAACTTGAGAATCAAGTTCAAAATAATTTGAACTTCAAATAAAAAAAAATCTTAATTATCTCTAATAAGCTAAAACTTAGAATTTTTTAAAAAACCTTTTGTATTTCACACACACTAATATTTATATAGACTATTTAAAATTCAAAATTTAATTAAAAAATTCCTGAAAATAAAGAAAAAATAATTATATTACATATTAATGTGTTACTAGCAATGTTGGGCAACACATAAGACAACACATTTGAATAGGAACCCCTTGATATATCTTTATATATATGATGTTTTCATTATCAATACACACTACAAGAAAAAGGTGTTTTTGTCACATTTTATTTGTCACGATCCGTTAACCGTGGTAAATAATTTACTATAAACCACGGTTTTTTTAACCGTGGACAATTAATTTTTTTTGCACCGGTTTAATGGATGACCGTTGTTTACCCATTAACTATTTTTTTTTACGTCCAAAATCTCAAGGCGTATTCTTTCTTCTTCAGCTTCCCCAAATTCCCCTCCCAAAATTTCCTCCACAAATTTCCTCTCAATCCAAATCTTAAATCAAATCCAAATTGGTTTCTGATTTCCATTCCTCTCTTAGAATTTTAACCTAATTAGGATTTCGGCCAGGCGCAGTTACTTCAACAACGCAAACGGCAAACCTTCAATGCAAACCGCAAACCCTAGAAATCTTCATACATACGCAAATCAAATCCAAATCGGTTTCTGATTTCCGATTCCTCCTTGAATTCTAAACTAATTAGGATTTCGGCCACTTCGTATTGGCGCATTTACTTCAACGCAAACCTTCAATGCAAAGGTAAATCGATAGCTTGCAAAATCCTCCCTCATGTTCAATTATAAATATTCTAAGCGCATAAACCTTTTTTTCCGGGTCAATTCCAGGTGAAATTGTACCAGGTTATAGGGATTCTAGTTTGGCGAAGTCTACAACGAGAAGCTTATGCTGTGTAAGGGAACCCATTGGTTTTGCAGTGATCTCTTTAAGGTAAGTCAATTACATATTCTTAAGGCAGATAATAAAGTGAGATCAGAGTTAGTATACTTAATTTTACATGCTAGAAATTTAACCGTGACCCATAACCGTAGCAAATACTATTTGTCACGGTTTAGAAAATGTAGAACAGTATAAGCGACGCTCATAAAAGCATCTGACGTAAAAACGTGACAAAACAGTGGTAAATACTATTAGCCACAGTTTTATCTTTATTTACCACGGTCCGACTACCGTGGCTAAAAACCCTTATTCTTGTAGTGACATAGACAATTTTTAATCAATCTTTACACTCATTTTATTTATAAGGAAACATCGTAGTAGCAAGCTACGTGCACTATGTTTTTTTATTAAAGTATAAAGTTGTATATTGAATTTTATACCTTTCAAGTAGGGTACACTGTATTAGTGAGCTCCATTGGATGATCGGACTGAGACCCGTAAGAAAGTCTTAACTTAATACTAAGTATAAAATCAACATATTATACTCCCGTTTGGCAAGAAAGCAATGTCGCAGCAAACGACGTACCTAGAGTTACTTTAGGAGTATTTTCCATGCCTATTTAAATATCAACCATATAATTAGTGACTTTGTCACTTTAATCACAAGGAAAATTTATCAACATGTTAACCTAAGTATAAACCCATACTAGAACAAAAAAAAATCAGCATGTGCCGTTTTAATAAACTTAAAAAAATAAACAAAGTTTTTTTAAAAAAAATAAAAGAAAAAAAACAAAAATTAATAAAACATAATGTACAACTACAAAAAAATCCTGGAGTTTTAAACGAAACAAAGACCAAGAGATTTTTTCAATCTAGAAAATCTCATGGTTAAAATCTTATCAAAATATCTTCTTTTAATTCATTAACAACCCTTTTATATTCAAGTTTAGATTAAAAAAAAAAACAAGAGTGGTTTACCTTAAAGTATTTTATCATGTCTCGATAATTCACCGGTTCCTTATGTCTTGTTTGTATCCCTTCGTTTACTCCCCCTATCACTTGGGTTATACGATGATTCTTTTGAATTCAAAAAGGGGGATCCTTTCTCACTGGATCATTAACTCCATTGGAGTTCTAATCATTTTTATTTTCTGTACTTGGACTGATTTCTGGTGTTATCTCTGGTGTTTTCGTATCAATGGTAACACTTGGTCCAACACCAAGCTCAACACATGGACAAACATTTGAGGTAACACTTTGTACAACAGCAGCTTCTTCAAGTTTCAAACCATATTAAAGAGTGTCTATAACTGGTTCACCTGCAACGCTAGCCAAATCATCAAACAATTTTTTTTTCATATTCTTGAACAATTTCCAATCTCAAATTTTACACACGATATGCATGAAAATTTTGAGAATATTCATGAAAAATGGTCTTGTCACTCTTAGAGTTAAAACTTACCTAAATGATTTTGATCATTCAATATGAAACAAATACACCCAAAAACATGTAAGTAATGCACATTTGGTTTCTTCCCATTCAAAATTTCAACTCCCCACAAAATTTCCAAAATTCTTAGTTGAGAGCCAAAATTAACTCTTTCAACTATGGTAGGGAAAAAAAAATCCATTCTTAAGGATAAAGGTATGAACACCAAAATATAGTTCATTTACTTCAACAACAATAAAATCAAAGTAGCAAAGAAATAGTTACAGTAGAATCATACTCAGTAAAATCAACTGAAACTAATAGAAAGCAGGAGGGAGAACATAAAATTCTCTGCTGAAGTAATGTCTTTCGGTTGCTTAAAAAATTTCTTCCAGTTATGTGTTTCTAAACCGTATACTGATAGAAAAATACTTTATTTCAATCTATATGGTTCTACATCAATAATGGACTTTTCTCTTTTAGTCTTCTTACTTTGTTTCTCTGTTAGGTACTCAGTAAAAACAATTGAAAACTAAGGCTCCATTTGTTTAAGTGAAAACATTTTTCGAAAAATGGTTTCTAGAAAACATTTTTAGGAAAAATGAAAATGTTTTTCGAAAAATAACATTCGGTTGTTTGGTAAATCTAAGAAAAATATTTTCCATAAAACATTTTCATATATGTGTTTGATAAATCTAATAATAATATTTTCTGATGAAAACACAAAATGGGATAGGTATGGTAGGTGGATGGGGGGATAAGAGTAGGGTAGATGGTTGGGAGAGGGTGAGGTAGTGGATAGGATTAGGATAGTGTAGAGTAGTGAAAACGGGGTGGGTAGGTAGGGTGAAGGTAGGGGTTGGGATGGGTTGGTGCATGGTGATTGAGGGTAGGATAGGGTGTGGGGTTGGAGGGGAGACAAGAGAGTTGATAAAAAAATTAATATGAGCAAAAAAACAAAAAATTGACGAGGGGAGGGGGAGGTATGGTGGGCTAGTGGAGGGGCAACATGAAAGTTGTTAAAAATAATTTTAGTATGAGGAAAAAAATTGACAGGGTAGGGGGATAGGAGTGGGTGGGATTGGGGTGGGGTGGCAAGAGAGTTGATAAAAAAATTAATATGAGAGGGAAAATAAATTGACGAGGGGGTTGGAGGGTGCGGCATGAGAATTGATAAAAAAAAATTAATATGAGCAAAAAAAAAAATTGACCGAGGGGGGAGGAGTTGTGGTGGTGTGGGGGAATAGTGGAGGGGCGAGACATGAAAGTTGTCACTTTGAACACTAATGATTAATAATTATATTAATCATTAATCATTATATATGAATATGATCAAAAAAACAATCAAGGTCAAACTCCAACTCGAACCCCTGACTTATTGACTCCTGACTGCTCTTATTCGTCTCACTCTCACTTTGAACATTAATGATTAATAAATATATTAATCATTAATCATTATATGTGAATATGATAAAAAAAACAACCTAGTATGAGCAAAAAAAATTGACGGGGGTGATGGGTGGGTTGGTGGGTTAGGGTAGGGGTGGGTGATTGGGGGAGGTGTGGGTAGGTGGGTGGTGGTGGGGTTTGGGGGGTGATGGTGTTAAAAAACACTTTTCGAAAAACATTTTGAGGAGAATAAATTTGGAAGTTATTTTTCTTAGGAAACAACCTTATTTTCCATTGACCAAAAAATCTTTTTCGTTGACTTTATTTTTCGATGATTATCAAACATCGAAAAATGAGAAAAACGTTTTGCGGAAAACATTTTCTCCCAAACAAACGAAGCCTAATTTTCTTGATTCTTATAAATATATAAGAAACGGATTTCTGAAATTTGCTTTAAAATAATCATATCATAATATGAATTGATATAATCCTTATATTAATATAGTATATATATACTCGATTATTGCCCGAATCGATTTTCAATGAAATTACATTGTAGATCCAAATCAAAAATCAAACCCTTTTTGGTTAGTTGGTTAGAATTGATTGCTTAGCAGCAGCCAATATGATCATATGATGCTATCGGGAAAGAGTAACAACAACCTGAACGAACGAATCATGAAACACTAACCTGATGAAGCTAAAGCGATTAAGGGAAACTAGAGAAATTACCTTGCACGACGTACGCTTTGGTCGTTGTTAATTCAGAGTCTCCGTCTCTTGGACTCCTTGGGTTTGAGGAAGCGGAAAGTGATGTAGGAAGAGGGGAGGGCTCTTTAGAGCATGGGCAGTGGTGACCGGCTTACCTGGGCATGGCTGATGTGGAAGGCATGACAGTCAACATTGGTGACTTTCTCAAAGGGCTTCAATGACAGGCTGAAAAAATTGGCTAGGGAACGGCTGCTGGGCGTGGAAAAAAAGGTGACTTTCTCCTTAAATTTTCTTTCAAAATATTTATTTTCGTAATAATTATTAAATAATATAAAATAAATTAATATAATTATTAAATAATATTAATAATAGTTAAATTATTTAATTAATAATTAAAATATATAGATTATTTTATCATATATAATTAATAATAATAAAATAATATGAATAATATTAATAATTGGTATATAAATTATTAAAATTATTAAATAGTATTAATATTAATAAAATTATTTAATTAATAATTAAAATATATAGATTATTTTATCATATATAATTAATAATATGAGTAACTCATGTGAAAAACTAGTTTGTTTCAAAATGTTATAAAAAAACTAGTTTTCAGAACAATTCATCACTCTTATTAGTTAGGCTTAGTGCTTTAAAACTAGTTTTTTCTTATGTTACGAAAAAACTAGTTTTTTGCAAGATTTTGGCTAATAATATATGATAAAATAATATGAGAGAAAGTAAACATGACCCGGTCACCATTGTTGATAAAATAGGATGGAGTTATGATTTATGATGACCGATGACGTGGAGCTGATGTGGAGGAGAGAGAGTAACCATGACCAGGTCACCACTGCGGATGGTCTTAGGAACCGTCAATTGAGAGCGCGCCGTGGGATGATGTTGTTATAATTAATTTGATCCACTAAAATAAAAAATGGAAATTTGAAAATAATATCAGCCCTTGAATCAGTGCAATAATGAAGCAATCTCGACAGGTCTTTGTCTAAAGTCAATATGCGGTTATAGGACTAAACATTATTGTATATATAGAGATTCATAAAATAAATATATTTACATGAAAAAATCTATTAAACAAGAAAAGTCATTGGGTGTGTGAAGGATTTGATAGTTCGTGGAGAAAAGCCCATAAAACAACGTAGTTTCATATTTAGCCACACCAGAAATCACACAGAGTTGCAGTGAAAAATAATAAAACAAGATAGAAGGTGTTATCGATTTGGTTGATAAAACCAAATTAATCTTCTCTCTAAATCACAACAAAAATTCAATTGTTATTCTCTATCCCCTTTCTCATTTTTATAAGGGGTGAGCAGAAGAATACGATATGATTCGGTATTAGAATAAAACTAATAACATACATAATATTTCGGTATATAAGAAACTTATACTGTAGGAAATCGGTTTTTATCGATTTGGTTTTTTCGGTTTTCGATTCGGTATTTTCAATTTTTAAATGCATTTTTAAAAGTCTTTATAGTCGTAAGATTTTTTACTTGCTGGATTATCTCAAAAATGCGATTTGGTATTTCTAGTCCGTAGTAAACATATTTGCTCCCAAAATTCTAAGTCGTCCAAGATTAGTCCCACAAATTTAAAAATTAATAGTAAAAAAAACTAAATCATTGAAATGAAGCAAAATTCTAATTGTACATCATATAGTAACAATTAATCTATCTTTAAGCAAAATTCTAATTGTACATCATATAGTAACAATTATTATTATTATTTATTTATTTATTTATTTATTATTTTTTTATTATTTTTTTTATTATTTTTTTTTCACGATGACATATGAGGATTCATGTTAGCCGATCCCAAATTATTTTGGAACTAAGGTTTTGTTGTTGTTGTTGTTGATGTATATATTAATTATATACAATATTAAAATAACAATTAATCTGACATATATAAGCATCAAAATAAAAATGACATGATTTTTAAATATCGATTCGATTAGTTCGTTTTAGTAATCTGTTTTAGAACTATAAAATCCTACCGAACTGAAAACTCGGTTTTACTATAATTTAATACCGATGATTATGTCAATTTTTTTGTGATCTTCGTTGATATTTTATAACAAATTGCCTAGGAATTGAAAGATAAAACCACATTATGAAAAGATTAAAAAAATAAATAAAGATTATATAAAATAAATAAAATAGGGTAAAACCGTAAAATTAAAAAGGACAAAAGTGTAAGTAAAATCTAACTTGTGTTTTGACTTTGACCCCCAGAGTATGGAACATGGCATGGGGACAACTGAAGTAACTACAGAACTACTACTAGCCTTTAGCTCCACAGTTGCAGCTTCCGTACAAGGCCTTATCCATCCATTTGGCAGCCTTGTAAATTAAAGTAATAGAATTTCGATGTATTCAATATTTTTTCAAATTTTTTTTTTTTTTTTTTTTTTTTATACCTGGTTCCTCACTTTGCAAGCATCCTGATCACTAGCTTCCGGCCCCTCGGTGTTCTAGCGGAGGTAAATCGCGGATATGCCCAATGCAGCCAGTGTGGCAGCAACGCGGTAGTTGAACTCCCCACATTGAGGTTGCAAGCCCAGTAATGCCGCTTCCTTAACTGCACGGATGTGCCCGGGGGGCTCCTAAAGACCCTGAAACCCAAGATATGAAATTAAACCACATTGATTCCCTGAGGAGAATCGAACCGACGACCTCCCCGAAGGAAGGCCACCCATAATACCACTGGGCCATGGCCCATTTAGTCTCATGCTTTCTATGTTGCAAAGGAATTATGAAAAAATTAGGAGAGAAAATGAAAAAATAGTGGAATGAGCTGTTTGAATGTATGAAAATTAAAACATTAGAGAGAATAAGTGTGGGAGATAGTAAGTTAATTGTTTTTGTTAGTATAAAAGTAAAGTATAATAGAAAATGAGAAGGATAATAATGTAAAAACTCATTTTAGGTAGGGCTGACAAAATTTTTCATTTCATACCAACCAACTTGTGTACCAATCGTACCAATTATAATTGGTACGTGACAATTGGCATACCGAAATGTTGGTACGGTACTACCGTACCAATTATGTCAAATTGGTTGATACTCGGTACAAAAATTTAAATTGATTGGTATACCGAATACCAATTGTAATTTTTTAAAATATTAATTTATATATATACTCCCTCCGTCCCACCTTAGTGTAGACTAAGGTGGTGGGCACAATAACTAAGAAATATTATTAAGATAATGAAAATGTGTGGTAGAAAATGAAGAGAAAGAATGAGTGGAGTGAATAGTAGGTTGGTTGAATAAATTGTATGGTGGAAAATGAAGAGAGAGAATGAGTGGGTGGGGTAGGGAAAATAAAAAATAATAAAAAACTTTCTAATTTTGGCAGTCTACACTAAGGTGGGACGGACGAAAAAGGAAAGAAGTCTACACTAATTCTGTCCCATAAGTCTTAAGAAAACTTTTCATTTTGGGCGTCCCATAAGTCTTAAGAAATCCCAAAAAGGAAACCTTAAATCACTATTCTCTCCACTCATTCTCTCTCCTACATTATTTTAATACTCACAACACATTATAATTTACTATTCCCTCCACTCATTCTCTCTCCTATTTAATTTTTCACACTCACAACACTTCTTCCACTCATTCTCTCTCCTAATACTATAATAATATTCCTTAATTCCCGCGCAAAATGAAATCTTCTTAAGCTTAATGGGACGGAGGAGTATATATATATATATGTTATTTACTAATTAATTGACCCTAACCCAACCCACACCCACTAAATCTAACTCTCAGTCTCTCAATTCTCACACCACACAGCAACACAATTGTTCTCTCTCTCTCTCCCTCTCGATTTGTTGTTGTTGTGGGATAGATTCTCGTTCTCTCTCTCTCTCCCTCTCGGTTTGTTGTTGTTGTGGGATAGATTCTCATGCTAATATCTTGTTTATTTTATTCAACATTTGCCTTCCAGCTTAGTATGTTTAGTATGTACGTGGAAACATACATTTTTAATAATAATGCCTTAACTTTCATGTGCTTCACTGGCTGCTTTACAATCAGTAGTTTTGGTGTACCATTTTTTTATATATAGAGATATACATGCTATTGAGCTCACTTAAGGTCTCCTATGACTCTTGGAGCTTATGCTTCGGCATATTGATCGTTAACTGCTACTAAGAATTTTATTTGTTACTCAAAATTTTATTTCTTTCTCAACAATGTTGCTGTGATTACTGTTTTAAACAGCTTCATTTATCCATTATGTGCATTCTACATTATTCATGTGGATAAATCTTTTCTTTTCTTTCAGCATTGTACGTGTTGACCGTTTTAAATGTATTATATTATGCATTATGTACTTTAACGTTTATTCTTAATTGGGAAAACTATCAAATCATATAGTTTTGGATTCTCAGCACCGGAAGGTGAAGACCTAACTGTAGATGTAAAGGTCAAATCCAGTCAATATTGATGTTTTAATATATACATTTGGTAGAGTTTAGTACCAATCTTACCAATCGAGTACCTACCGTATCAACTTAATTGGTATACCGACTTAATCGGTTGGAACTGGTATAGATTTTCATGTACCAAGTTAAACTTAGTAGGTACATGGTATAAGCAAAATACACTTGATATACCTACCAAGCCACCCCTAATTTTAGGTAGTATCTACTCACGTGGGACGGATGAAAAAAAAGATAAGTATCCAATCAATCATGTGAGAGGATGGAGTATTTGGTAATAATACAAATTTGTATTTAATTAATGGAAATTTTTTTAAAAAAATTGACATTGATTTGGAACAGAGAAATTACTAGAAAAGGAAACAATAAAAATCATTTGTTTTTGGTTTTATTGTTGTAATAATTTTATTAGCCCCCTCACTCCAAATATTTTTTATAAAAGATTAGGTGAGATTCAAAAATTTACACTCAAATAGAGGCTTAGATCAAAATTTTATAAAAACCTAGGTATAAGTATAAGAGTAATTTTAGTCATATACCTTCGGATATAGGAGTGAATTGATTAATAAAATATGAAATTTTATTATTATTTTTAAGAAAAAGTGAACGTTTTTGAAAAAAAAAATCAGTCTTATATCTTTGGGTATAAAACGACAGACATAAAATAATATGTAAGCGTGAGTTTCCGTAGAATTATACATCTAGTTTGGACTTTTATGTACTACTCTTGTTGTTATGTCGCTCAAAAATTCTATAATCCATGGCCCTTTAGTTTTTATGAGTTGGGCTAGAAAGGACCCACGCCTAACCACCAACTGGACATCACCTTTTTCCCATCTAGTTAGGTCCTTTTCAATATCGCTTTCAAATGAGGCCCACAAAGCCCACTAGCCCCAGAGGCAGGCAGCTTTCACTTCGATGACACTGGGGACGGATAATTAGTACAAAGCCCGTAGTAGAAACCTACCATCACATTTATGGAAAGTGTAGCCCTCTTTTCGTACAAGCCCATCCCACAAAAGTCTTACATGGATTGGATGCCATCTTTTTTTGTTTTTTTTTCCGACTACTACAAGATTAATTTTGTTCGATTGCGAATAGGATTAAACGACGACAAAGTTTTTTTAACATAGTTTTAATGAACCTGCATTTTCAGGACTCTAATCCAAAACCTCTGATGACTAGACTAAAACCCTAAATTCTAAACCCTAAACCCAAAACATCCCTTGTTGTCAGGTGATCCAGACGAAGCCGTTGAGGAGCAGGAACAATTGATCCCCTTCAATTTTTAATATACTACTTTATTCCCTTAAACTTTACAAAATTACATAGACCCTCCAGAACTTTGGGAAAAATCCAAATTATATCTAAAGTTTAAGGGGAAAAAAATTGTGTAACAAAAAAATAAAATGAAAGAGATAAAGTAAAAGGGTTGTATTGTAAATTTCAAAATAAAATTTGTCAATATGAAACAATTTTTTTAAACAATTATATAGTACAAATTTTAGAACTTAATATTACCTTAAAAAATCGTTATGTTTTTCTTTTTAGATTGTACGAGAAAATGCTCTTCTTCTAAATATAGCTATGTGTTGTTATTTTAACATGGAAGAAGCAATTAAAGCATATTTCGTGTATATATATATATATATATATATATAACTCCAATTTGACCACATTTTATTTTTGATGGTCTACATAAGTAAACTTTAACTAAACATTTTGCTAAAAAAAATGAACATTAATTCTAATTTAATCATTGAAATTTTAAAAATTATTATTAATAAATAACTTAGTGATTTATTAATAATAATTTTAAATCTCTACTAAAATAATTAAATTCACTTATATTGATAAAAGCCAATTGTAGTCAAAATATAAAATGAAAGGAGCAATTATTAAATTGTCAAATGGAAGATTTGTGTCAGTAAGACATATATACCGGGCCGAGCCCGTACTTGTTTGTTAGTAGGTTCATTTGGTGGGGAGATGGCCTAATATCAACCCAGACTACAAGCCCGGTCGTATGTCATTTGGGTTAGCTTGCCCTGTCGGGTCGATCTAAATATTTTTCATACGGTCCGACACGGAACCATTTAAGCCTCCCAAGCCTGTCCTGGAAGGCCCAGACTACAAGCCAGAGGTCGTATGTCATTTGGATGATGCGTTGTTATATGAGTATGAAAAATAAGATAAGAGATATAAATTGGGATAGAGAATAGTAAATGGATAATTATTATTAGTATGACAAGTGAGTTTCTTAAATAAAAATGTATTAAAAAATTTTCATTTTAGATGTGTACCTTTTTATTTTTAAATGATATACTCAAAATAAAAATAAAAATCCGTGTCTTTTAAAATGAGACGGAAAGAGTACATGTTAGCACAAGATTATTTTAATGATGATAAAAAAAATGTTCATAATTACGGACAAGTTGGAAACAAATATTTTAAAAAAAGGTCAAGATTCAAACTCGTGGGTAGTGTTTGGACAATTTAGTAACTCATTATGAGTCTTTAAATATATAAAAGCTGGAGTGAATTTGGTACTTCATTTTTTCGCTCACATTTGAAACATTTCAGAAACCTGTCCCTGCCATAGCATACTTGATAAGCAAAACCCTTTTGTATTTCGCCTGCTCATCTTCTTCTCTCTCTCTACTCCCTTTCATCGTCATTGGGAATAATCCAAAACCCTTCTTCCCCAAAACATCCCCTACCTCCGGCTTACCTTCCCATTCATGGTCGCCGCCCCCTCTTTCTTCTCCTATGGAGCCGCGCTCTCCCTCTCCATCCTCTCTCCCTCCTTCCAATGGCCGTCGCGACTCTCTCTCCTCCCTCCTCTCTTCTCTCTTCTCTCTTCTGCAATTCGTGCATTATTCGAACCCCCAACTGAAATCCTAACCCTAATCTGTCTTTGTTCATCGATTTTGCTCTAATCTCCATCGCCGTCTCCATAGCCATCAGTCATCGGAGTCCAACTCGCTACTATCTCTTTCCCTTTAACCGGTAAATACTCTCACCTCTTTCAATTTAGAGCTACAATTTTAATTTTGAGTTTGTTTTTTTTAGATTTTGATTTAGTTCATGATTGATTTGCATGTTTAGTGAACTTCTTAGTTTGAGATTTTGAATTATTGCGTGGAAGTACTTTTATTAGGCTTTATGAGCTCAATTTATATTCCTCTGTAGTGTTTTTTTACTGCATTGGCTTGAATTTGTACTGTTAGGGTTTGTTTTTCTTTCTTTTTTTATTGTTGAATCACTGTTGTGGCTCTTGAGGAGCTAGGATTTCTTTTTTAGAGATTAAGCTCATTGATGGAGAGTGAAATCGGATTGTATATGCTCTTGGATCAAATTTACAGGTTTTGGAAAAATTGTAGACAAAGAATTGTGCTCTAAAAAATCAGTCTAAGTTGTGGAAGGCAAGAGTTCGAGCTGCTTTGTTGCATTTTCTTGTGAGAAGGTGTTTAAAGGACATTATTTAAGACCTCAATATGTTCCCATTGAACTAATGAGTAGGAAACAACATTTTCATTCTAAACAATCTTTTAACTTATTTGGGGATCCAAACTTTTCCAAGTCGAATACCTTGCATCCACTTGAATAATTTTGCAGACCGTCTACGCCTTGAACCAGAGAAACTGTAATTCTCTATCAATGTTTCCTTAAACATGGATTAATTATCTTCAATATTTTTGTAATATTAATATATGTACAAACAGTAAAATTGTTGTGCTTGTATTATCAATTTTGGTCTTGCACCATGAGTTACAGTTCAATATTTGTTAACTAATGTCATCTGCTTTCGTATACAGGAAGGAACTGCATATACAGATGATTACCTTTTAAAAAGTACCTTCCCCTGTTACCATGCTATCTTTATTCACTTTTATACTCTGTATTTGCTTTTGAATAATTTTATTATTGTCAAATTAATATGTACTTGTACTTTAAATCATTGATCAGGTTTTTTGCACAAAGACAAGTCCGAACTGCAATGCTTGCTCAATGAGAGGAGTGTAAATACTTTGCAAGTGAGTGTGCAAGGTTCGTATCACATGCCTTTAAAAATCTTCTTCTTTTCATTGTATTTGAGTTCATATAAGACTGCACACCTTATTCACCTTGGACTATCTAAACAAGAAGAGGAAGGGGGGACTGGAAATATAATTTCTTTCTTTAGTCGTGAAATTTTGCCTTGCACTCCCTTCGTCCCTATATGAATGTACAAAAGAGTTTCAATTTTTTTCTTAATCAAAGAGCAAATTTGAAATTATTTTGGACATTCATTTTGGGACGGAGGTAGTAAGAAAATAATGGAACTCTTCAGCTGCTCATTAACAAAAAAATTGATCAATTGTTAATTGGGAGTTTACATGTACACATTATTTAAATTCATGATATTTTTAAAATTGATTGAATGAGTCAATTGTTAATGTGATCTTTATCCTGGGCTGATGGTGAGCTTTATGCAATTGTAGAACCCAACTAATCAGTCTGGCATTGACAACTTCATGGTCCAACAACTTGATGGAACTGTGAATGAGTGGGGTTGGTGCAAGCAAAAGGTATTTTAATATACTTTTAAACATACTTGAATCTCTTGATTATCTCATGCTTAGCATCTAAAATGCTCATCTCTTTGTTGATTATTCCTGTTTAGCTTGGAGCAAATGCCATATTGGCAGTCTCTCTTACAGTTTGCAAAGCTGGGGCAAGTGTTCTCAATATTCCCCTTTACAAGGTACATTCTCTTTGTCTACCATCCTTTTGCATCTCTTTAAGATGCTCAGGTCTTAGCCTTTATAAGCATCTTGTGTTAAGGATTTCCTGTTTCTTTCTTCTGCTATTCAGCTGTTTGTTGAGTTGTGGTATCCAATATTTTTTTGTATGCAATCCAAAATAGATTGGTGCACAGATTTGCAGTTATTATAACTTGATCTAATGTAAATTCATCTTTCATGCAGCATATTGCCAACTTGGATAGTAACAAGAAGTTGGTTTTGCCAGTACCTGCGTTTAATGTTATTAATGGTGGATCACATGCAGGAAATAAACTAGTCATGCAGGCAAGTTTCTAGATATGTCTTCATTGACATAATGCTCCATTTTGCCTACACATAAATAATTTCTCTTAAACTTGTATTTGCAGGAATTTATTATTCTTCCGGTGAGTGCCTCAAGTTTCAAGGAGGCCATGAAGATGGGTGTGGAAGTGTACCACCATTTGAAGGTCAGTTATATGTTCTCATGATTAAGCTTTCTTACTGCAGAAAAATCAAAAAATAAATAGATGGAGTAGATTGTTATTTGTTATCTGATCCTATGTATCATGTCATGCCCTCTCATTGCAATCTAATTGATTTTTGATCCTACATTTCATATTTTTATTTAAGAATACTCTTAGGTTCCTGAAAATATGTCCCATAAAGCATCTAACATTTATGATAGTTTTTTTTACAAACATACCCCTTAAGTCAACTCAGTTCAAGGAATCCAAACATCATCTTTCATTTGAATATATTTAAGGGTAGTATTGGGAAGATAATAATGTATGATTACTAAAGATGGAGTCAATTGGCTTTTCTTAATATGTCTGGGGGAAGGACTGGTAAATTCAGTCTTGTAGGTTATTATTAATAAAGTTTGTAAATAATAAATAACCATTTTTAGATTATTACTAGAATAATTAATTTTTCATTAAAATTTAGTCAACTTTTGATTCAATTAAATTGGCCATCAAAACTAATTTGAGTGGGATTGTCTTTTTGAGACAAACGAATACCCCATCAATTTCTGAAAAATTGAAAAGAAAAAATCAATTATAAGTGATAACAAATTTATCTGTCAATATTTATACAAATAAAAAATAAAATAATACCCCATTATCCTAAATAAATATAAAAAAAAAGTTTCAAAATGAATATTTTTTTCTAAACAAAAAACTTTGTTCTAACACGTTTTTTAACCAAATTTTTTCCGCTATTCATTTAATTATCATAAATCTAAATATCTAGAAAGTGTACTGTAAAATATTAATGCGTCTTTAAAAATCTTCTTCTTTTCGTTGTATTCGAGTTCATATAAGACTGCACACCTTATTCACCTTGGACTATCTAAACAAGAGGAAGGGGGGACTGGAAATATAATTTCTTTTTTAGTTATGAAATTTTGCCTTGCACTCCGTCCGTCCCTATATGAATGTACAAAAGAGTTTCAATTTTTTTCTTAATCAAAGAACAAATTTGAAATTATTTTGGACATTCATTTTGGGGCGAAAGTAATAAGAAAAGAATGGATCTCTTCAGCTGCTCATTCACAAAAAAATTGATCAATTGTTAATTGGAAATTTACATGTACACATTATTTAAATTCATGATATTTTTAAAATTGATTGAATGAGTCAATTGTTAATGTGATCTTTGTCCTGGGCTGATGGGGAGCTTTTTGCAATTGTAGAACACCCAACTGATCAGTCTGGCATTGACAACTTCATAGTCCAACAACTTGATGGAACTATGAATGAATGGGGTTGGTGCAAGCAAAAGGTATTTTAACATACTTTTAAACATACTTGAATCTCTTTATTATCTCATGCTTAGCATCTAAAATGCTCATCTCTTTGTTGATTATTCCTGTTCAGCTTGGAGCAAATGCCATATTGGCAGTCTCTCTTGCAGTTTGCAAAGCTGGGGCCAGTGTTCTCAATATTCCCCTTTACAAGGTACATTCTCTTTGTCTACCATCCTTTTGCATCTCTATAAGATGGTCAGGTCTTAGCCTTTATGAGCATCTTGTGTTACGGATTTCCTGTTTCTTTCTTCTGCTGTTCAGCTATTTGATGAGTTGTGGTATCCAATATTTTTTGTATGCACTCCAAAATAGATTGGTGCACTGATTTGCATTTATTATAACTTGATCTAATGTAAATTCATCTTTGCTGCAGCATATTGCTAACTTGGCTGGTAACAAGAACTTGGTTTTGCCAGTACCTGGGTTTAATGTTATTAATGGTGGATCACATGCAGGAAATAAGCTAGCCATGCAGGCAAGTTTCTAGATATGCCTTCATTGAAATAATGCTCCATTTTGCCTACACGTAAATAATTTCTCTTAAACTTGTATTTGCAGAAATTTATGATTCTTCCGGTGGGTGCCTCAAGTTTCAAGGAGGCCATGAAGATGGGTGTGGAAATGTACCACCATTTGAAGGTCAGTTATATATTCTCATGATTAAGCTTTCTTACTGCTGAAAAATCAAAAAATAAATAGATGGAGTAGATTGTTATTTGTTATCTGATCCTATGTATCATGGCATGCCCTCTCATTGCAATCTAATTGATTTTTGATCCTACATTTCATATTTTTATTTAAGAATACTCTTATGTTCCTGAAAAGATGTCCCATAAAGCATCTAACATTTATGATAGTTTTTTTTACTAACATACCCCTTAAGTCAACTCAGTTCAAGGAATTCAAACATCATCTTTCATTTGAATATATTTAAGGGTAGTATTGAGAAAATAATAATGTATGATTACTAAAGATGGAGTCAATTGACTTTTCTTAATATGTCTGGGGGGAGGACTGGTAAATCCAACCTTGTAGGTTATTATTAATAAAGTTTGTAAATAATAAATAACCATTTTTAGATTATTACTAGAATAATTAATTTTTCATTAAAATTTAGTCAACTTTTGATTCAATTAAATTGGCCATCAAAACTAATTTGAGTGGGATTGTCTTTTCGAGACAAACGAAATACCCCATCAATTTATGAAAAAATTGAAAAGAAAAATCAATTATAAGAGATAACAAATTTATCTGTCAATATTTATACAAATAAAAATAAAATAATACCCCATTATCCTAAATAAATATAAAAAAAAGTTTCAAAATGAATATTTTTTTCTAAACAAAAAGCTTTGTTCTAGAACGTTTTTTAACAAAAAAAAATTCGCTATTCATTTAATTATCATAAATCTAAATATCTAGAAAGTGTACTGTAAAATATTAATGCGTCTTTAAAAATCTTCTTCTTTTCGTTGTATTTGAGTTCATATAAGACTGCACACCTTATTCACCTTGGACTATCTAAACAAGAGGAAGGGGGGACTGGAAATTTGATTTCTTTCTTTAGTCATGAAATTTTGCCTAACACTCCCTCCGTCCCTATATGAATGTACAAAAGAGTTTCAAATTTTTTCTTAATCAAAGAGCAAATTTGAAATTATTTTGGACATTCATTTTGGGACGGAGGTAGTAATAAAAGAATGGATCTCTTCAGCTGCTCATTAACAAAAAAAATTGATCAATTGTTAATTGGGAGTTTACATGTACACATTATTTAAATTTATGATATTTTTAAAATTGATTGAATGAGTCAATTGTTAATGTGATCTTTATCCTGTGCTGATGGTGAGCTTTTTGCAATTGTAGAACCCAACTAATCAGTCTGGCATTGACAACTTCATGGTCCAACAACTTGATGGAACTGTGAATGAGTGGGGTTGGTGCAAGCAAAAGGTATTTTAACATACTTTTAAACATACTTGAATCTCTTTATTATCTCATGCTTAACATCTAAAATGCTCATCCATTTGTTGATTATTCCTGTTCAACTTGGAGCAAATGCCGTATTAGCAGTCTCTCTTGCAGTTTGCAAAGCTGGGGCCAGAGTTCTCAATATTCCCCTTTACAAGGTACATTCTCTTTGTCTACCATCCTTTTGCATCTCTTTAAGATGCTCAGGTCTTATCCTTTATGAGCATCTTGTGTTAAGGATTTCCTATTTCTTTCTTCTGTTGTTCAGCTGTTTGTTGAGTTGTGGTATCCAATATTTTTTTGTATGCACTCCAATATAGATTGGTGCAATAATTTGCAGTTATTATAACTTGATCTAATGTAAATTCATCTTTGCTGCAGCATAGTGCTAACTTGACTAGTAACAAGAAGTTGGTTTTGCCAGTACCTGGGTTTAATGTTATTAATGGTGGATCACATGCAGGAAATAAGCTAGCCATGCAGGCAAGTTTCTAGATATGCCTTCATTGACATAATGCTCCATTTTGCCTACACGTAAATAATTTCTCTTAAACTTGTATTTGCAGGAATTTATGATTCTTCTGGTGGGTGCCTCAAGTTTCAAGGAGGCCATGAAGATGGGTGTGAAAGTGTACCACCATTTGAAGGTCAGTTATATGTTCTTATGATTAAGCTTTCTTACTGCTGAAAAATCAAAAAATAAATAGATGGAGTAGATTGTTATTTGTTATCTGATCATATGTATCATGACATGCCCTCTCATTGCAATCTAATTGATTTTTTATCCTACATTTCATATTTTTATTTAAGAATACTCGTATGTTCCTGAAAAGATGTCCCATAAAGCATCTAACATTTATGATAGTTTTTTTACTAACATACCCCTTAAGTCAACTTAGTTCAAGGAATCCAAACATCATCTTTCATTTGAATATATTTAAGGGTAGTATTGGAAAGATAATAATGTATGATTACTAAAGATGGAGTCAATTGGCTTTTCTTAATATGTCTGGGGGGAGGACTGATAAATCCAGCCTTGTAGGTTATTATTAATAAAGTTTGTAAAGAATAAATAACCATTTTTAGATTATTACTAGAATAATTAACTTTTAATTAAAATTTAGTCAACTTTTGATTAAATTAAATTTGCCATCAAAACTAATTTGAGTGGGATTGTCTTTTCGAGACAAATGAAATACCCCATCAATTTCTGAAAAATTGAAAAGAAAAAACAATTATAAGTGATAACAAATTTATCTGTCAATATTTATACAAATAAAAATAAAATAATACCCCATTATCCTAAATAAATATAAAAAAAAAGTTTCAAAATGAATATTTTTTTCTAAACAAAAATTCTTGTTCTAGAACGTTTTTAACCAATTTTTTTCGCTATTCATTTAATTATCATAAATCTAAATATCTAGAAAGTGTACTGTAAAATATTAATGCGTCTTTAAAAATCTTCTTCTTTTCGTTGTATTCGAGTTCATATAAGACTGCACACCTTATTCACCTTGGACTATCTAAACAAGAGGAAGGGGGGACTGAAAATTTGATTTCTTTCTTTAGTCATGAAATTTTGCCTTACACTCCCTCCGTCCCTATATAAATGTACAAAAGAGTTTCAAATTTTTTTCTTAATCAAAGAGCAAATTTGAAATTATTTTGGACATTCATTTTGGGACGGAGGTAGTAATAAAAGAATGGATCTCTTCAGCTGCTCATTAATAAAAAAAATTGATCAATTGTTAATTGGGAGTTTACATGTACACATTATTTAAATTCATGATATTTTTAAAATTGATATAATGAGTCAATTGTTAATGTGATCTTTATCCTGTGCTGATGGTGAGCTTTTTGCAATTGTAGAACCCAACTGATCAGCCTGGCATTGACAACTTCATGGTCCAACAACTTGATGGAACTGTGAATGAGTGGGGTTGGTGCAAGCAAAAGGTATTTTAACATACTTTTAAACATACTTGAATCTCTTGATTATCTCATGCTTAACATCTAAAATGCTCATCTCTTTGTTTATTATTCATGTTCAGCTTGAATCTCTTGATTATCTCATGCTTAACATCTAGATATGCCTTCATTGAAATAATGCTCCATTTTGCCTACACGTAAATAATTTCTCTTAAACTTGTATTTGCAGAAATTTATGATTCTTCCGGTGGGTGCCTCAAGTTTCAAGGAGGCCATGAAGATGGGTGTGGAAGTGTACCACCATTTGAAGGTCAGTTATATGTTCTCATGATAAAGCTTTCTTACTGCAGAAAAATCAAAAAATAAATAGATGGAGTAGATTGTTATTTGTTATCTGATCATATGTATCATGTCATGCCCTCTCATTGCAATCTAATTGATTTTTGATCCTACATTTCATATTTTTATTTAAGAATACTCTTAGGTTCCTGAAAATATGTCCCATAAAGCATCTAACATTTATGATAGTTTTTTTTACAAACATACCCCTTAAGTCAACTCAGTTCAAGGAATCCAAACATCATCTTTCATTTGAATATATTTAAGGGTAGTATTGGGAAGATAATAATGTATGATTACTAAAGATGGAGTCAATTGGCTTTTCTTAATATGTCTGGGGGAAGGACTAGTAAATTCAGCCTTGTAGGTTATTATTAATAAAGTTTGTAAATAATAAATAACCATTTTTAGATTATTACTAGAATAATTAATTTTTCATTAAAATTTAGTCAACTTTTGATTCAATTAAATTGGCCATCAAAACTAATTTGAGTGGGATTGTCTTTTTGAGACAAACGAAATACCCCATCAATTTCTGAAAAATTGAAAAGAAAAATCAATTATAAGTGATAACAAATTTATCTATCAATATTTATTCAAATAAAAAATAAAATAATACCCCATTATCCTAAATAAATATAAAAAAAGATTCAAAATGAATATTTTTTTCTAAACAAAAAACTTTGTTCTAGAACGTTTTTTAACCAAATTTTTTTCGCTATTCATTTAATTATCATAAATCTAAATATCTAGAAAGTGTACTGTAAAATATTAATGCGTCTTTAAAAATCTTCTTCTTTTCGTTGTATTCGAGTTCATATAAGACTGCACACCTTATTCACCTTGGACTATCTAAACAAGAGGAAGGGGGGACTGGAAATATAATTTCTTTTTTAGTTATGAAATTTTGCCTTGCACTCCCTCCGTCCCTATATGAATGTACAAAAAATTAATCAAAGAACAAATTTGAAATTATTTTGGACATTCATTTTGGGCGAAAGTAATATGAAAAGAATGGATCTCTTCAGCTGCTCATTCACAAAAAAATTGATCAATTGTTAATTGGAAATTTACATGTACACATTATTTAAATTTATAATATTTTTAAAATTGATTGAATGAGTCAATTTTTAATGTGATCTTTATCCTGGGCTGATGGGGAGCTTTTTGCAATTGTAGAACACCTAACTGATCAGTCTGGCATTGACAACTTCATAGTCCAACAATTTGATGGAACTGTGAATGAATGGGGTTGGTGCAAGCAAAAGGTATTTTAACATACTTTTAAACATACTTGAATCTCTTGATTATCTCATGCTTAGCATCTAAAATGCTCATCTATTTATTGATTATTCCTGTTCAGCTTGGAGCAAATGCCGTATTGGCAGTCTCTCTTGCAGTTTGCAAAGCTGGGGCCAGTGTTCTCAATATTTCCCTTTACAAGGTACATTCTCTTTGTCTACCATCCTTTTGCATCTCTATAAGATGCTCAGGTCTTAGCCTTTATGAGCATCTTGGGGGAGGACTGGTAAATTCAGCCTTGTAGGTTATTATTAATAAAGTTTGTAAATAATAAATAACCATTTTTAGATTATTACTAAAATAATTAATTTTTCATTAAAATTTAGTCAACTTTTGATTCAATTAAATTGGCCATCAAAACTAATTTGAGTGGGATTGTCTTTTCGAGACAAACGAAATACCCCATCAATTTCTGAAAAATTGAAAAGAAAAATCAATTATAAGTGATAACAAATTTATCTGTCAATATTTATACAAATAAAAAATAAAATAATACCCCATTATCCTAAATAAATATAAAAAAAAGGTTTCCAAATGAATATTTTTTTCTAAACAAAAAACTTTGTTCTAGAACGTTTTTTAACCAAATTTTTTTCGCTATTCATTTAATTATCATAAATCTAAATATCTAGAAAGTGTACTGTAAAATATTAATGCGTCTTTAAAAATCTTCTTCTTTTCGTTGTATTCGAGTTCATATAAGACTACACACCTTATTCACCTTGGACTATCTAAACAAGAGGAAGGGGGGACTGAAAATTTGATTTCTTTCTTTAGTCATGAAATTTTGCCTTACACTCCCTCCGTCCCTATATAAATGTACAAAAGAGTTTCAAATTTTTTTCTTAATCAAAGAGCAAATTTGAAATTATTTTGGACATTCATTTTGGGACGGAGGTAGTAATAAAAGAATGGATCTCTTTAGCTGCTCATTAATAAAAAAAATTGATCAATTGTTAATTGGGAGTTTACATGTACACATTATTTAAATTCATGATATTTTTAAAATTGATTGAATGAGTCAATTGTTAATGTGATCTTTATCCTGTGCTGATGGTGAGCTTTTTGCAATTGTAGAACCCAACTGATCAGCCTGGCATTGACAACTTCATGGTCCAACAACTTGATGGAACTGTGAATGAGTGGGGTTGGTGCAAGCAAAAGGTATTTTAACATACTTTTAAACATACTTGAATCTCTTGATTATCTCATGCTTAACATCTAAAATGCTCATCTCTTTGTTTATTATTCATGTTCAGCTTGGAGCAAATGCCATATTGGCAGTTTCTCTTGCAGTTTGCAAAGCTGGGGCCAGTGTTCTCAATATTCCCCTTTACAAGGTACATTCTCTTTGTCTACCATCCTTTTGCATCTCTTTAAGATGCTCAGGTCTTAGCCTTTATGAGCATCTTGTGTTAAGGATTTCCTGTTTCTTTCTTCTGCTGTTCAACTGTTTGTTGAGTTGTGGTATCCAATATTTTATTGTATTCACTCCAATATAGATTGGTGCACTGATTTGCATTTATTATAACTTTATCTAATGTAAATTCATCTTTGCTGCAGCATATTGCTAACTTGGCTGGTAACAAGAAGTTGGTTTTGCCAGTACCTGGGTTTAATGTTATTAATGGTGGATCACATGTAGGAAATAAGCTAGCCATGCAGGCAAGTTTCTAGATTTGCCTTCATTGACATAATGCTCCATTTTGCCTACACGTAAATAATTTCTCTTAAACTTGTATTTGCAGAAATTTATGATTCTTCCGGTGGGTGCCTCAAGTTTCAAGGAGGCCATGAAGATGGGTGTGGAAGTGTACCACCATTTGAAGGTCAGTTATATGTTCTTATGATTAAGCTTTCTTACTGCTGAAAAATCAAAAAATAAATAGATGGAGTAGATTGGTATTTGTTATCTGATCCTATGTATCATGCCATGCCCTCCCATTGCAATCTAATTGATTTTTTATCCTACATTTCATATTTTTATTTAAGAATACTCTTATGTTCCTGAAAAGATGTCCCATAAAGCATCTAACATTTATGATAGTTTTTTTACTGACATACCCCTTAAGTCAACTTAGTTCAAGGAATCCAAACATCGTCTTTCATTTGAATATATTTAAGGGTAGTATTGGGAAGATAATAATGTATGATTACTAAAGATGGAGTCAATTGGCTTTTCTTAATATGTCTGGGGGGAGGACTGATAAATCCAGCCTTGTAGGTTATTATTAATAAAGTTTGTAAATAATAAATAACCATTTTTAGATTATTACTAGAATAATTAACTTTTCATTAAAATTTAGTCAACTTTTGATTAAATTAAATTGGCCATCAAAACTAATTTGAGTGGGATTGTCTTTTTGAGACAAACGAAATACCCCATCAATTTCTGAAAAATTGAAAAGAAAAAACAATTATAAGTGATAACAAATTTATCTGCCAATATTTATACAAATAAAAATAAAATAATACCCCATTATCCTAAATAAATATTAAAAAAGTTTCAAAATGAATATTTTTTCTAAAAAAAACTTTGTTCTAGAACGTTTTTTAACCAATTTTTTTCGCTATTCATTTAATTATCATAAATCTAAATATCTAGAAAGTGTACTGTAAAAATATTAATGCGGCTTTGTTATTAAAATATATAACTATCGTAACTTAACAATGAACAAGTCTTGTAGTCCCTGGACAACTTAAGGTGGTTTTATTTTTTTTCGTTTGGAACTAAATTTATCAAGATATGGATTAAGAACTTTTTGCATTTTGCCGGTACCCTCTTTCTCAAGTAGTTAGTATGAGTTCCACATACACGAGAAGCACAAGTGTATCAAATCTGAAGGAAATATAACGCCTTAAGAGAATGTTTCTGAATCACATACTTTTCTTTTTGGTGTTCAAAGTTGTCAGGATGCATGGTGTTAGATTGTAGTAGCAGATGTTAGAAATGGAGTTGCTCGAGTTGTAAATAATAATGCGTGATTGTAGTCTTGTGGTTGTGCAGATTTTATGCTGATGCATTAGGGTTGGTAGACAGAGGTAGTGTTTGCATTTGGGGTCTTTTTACTATAACTTATATCAGGCAAAAGACCATCTGACGGGTCTCACCTAAGCTTGCATAGCTGGGTACTACTACAAATTATTATTTTTTTGTTAAATGAAGGAATGCATGTCCTTCAGGCTTGGTTTACTTGTACTCATGTGGTCAATTTTTTTGGATGACATGAGATGATGAAGTATCTTCAATTTTTTTGTCAAAATTTGTAACTTTTATTATTATTGTCATTATATATTTTTGTTGGGTACCTTTTAATTATATTTTTTAAAAAAGTCTAAATTAATTTTTATAGTTATAGTAACTCTTGATTTATTTTTTGCATTTGTTCTGCACTCTGCAGAATGGTGGAGGAAGGAAAATAGTTCGACAATTTCTCTTTCATCATTGTTGTCAATTCTTGTGGCTTGCATATGGAAACAAAGACCCATGAACATATACATGGGTTTGTTCTCAAGTTTGGGTATGTCGAAGCAGCATTGACTGATATGTTCACAAAGTGTGAAGGATGACTGATGCAGAAAAGAGGTTCCAACTCCAGGCTCTGAACAAGGGTTGTTCAATATTATGGACTTCTATGAAATGTGGGTATACAAGAAATGGGCAGAAACATAAAGCGATTCATATATTCTCGCAGTGCCAGTACTTGGTGTCTGTGGAATGCTTGGGGTTCATGTGCTTTGAGAACAAAGTCAATGTTGTGTTCTTAAGCAGTGTTTTCAATATGATTTTGTAACTTTTATTATTATTGCCATTATATAATTTTGTTGGGTACCTTTTAATTATATATTTTTTTAAATCTAAATTAATTTTTATAGTTATAGTAACTCTTGATTTAATTTTTGCGATTTGTCAAAGTTTTTTAGTCGTGCATTTAACGCACGGGTGTTACACTAGTTACTTATAACTAATTTAATTTTGTTATGTTTGGAAAGTTTAATTGACACCTACTTATCAATTCAGTTGTTTTTTGAATGTGTATTATTCTCAAAATCAAATGTTATTAAAATAAATAAAGGATTTTTTGAATGTCTGTGTATGTATGGCAATTTTCAAGTTTTATTTGTAGGGAAATTTCAATTTGGGCATCCCAAGTTATAGTAACAACAAGCGGAGTTTAATCAAAACAGGGGCAATGAAGTGAACGTCACGGATAAACAAGAGAAAATAATGTGCTTCATTTTATCGGTGGTTTGCAACGAATTGGCCAAACCAATGGTAAATAATAGTGATTTTGCAACCAATATTTATGCCTATCATGCTTCTCTTTTAATAAACAGTGAATTTTTTTCATTTTTTTTAATATTTCTCAATCGATTGTATAACAATCATATTACAGTAGAAATTCTTTAAATTAATACCAGATGATGATGCAGGAAACGGTCCAGATCAGCCTTAGTCCAGCAATTAGGTTGATCTCCAGCTAATAGACCTGAAACCACGAACACACGACTAGCCGGGTTGGTCTCCGACTAAGACCCTCTGGCGTGATGATGAGATAATGTGTATTTGTCCTTATAAACTAAATTGAATAATAGAATACCCAAATAGCAAAATAATACATTACCCGTTCACGTTGGATGATGTAGGGTATTTATAGTGTTGAATTAGGATCAAGTTGAATCCCTAGGATCACGGAGATAATGCTGGCATAACTGACTCTGGGAAAGTAGGAGACGGTTTGTTGGTCCCAAAGGTGGCAACAAGGGTGAAAAACAGCTAGAGGGGGGGTGAATAGCTGTTACAAATTTTTTTCCCTCTTTTTAAAACTCAACCTCTTGCTTACAAAATCGCTTGCAGTGAATAAGAAACTGCAAGTAGAGTTGCAAAATGCACAGCGGAATATTTAAGATTACAAAGCGGTTTTGGAGGTGCGGTTTGTAAAGCGATTTTCAGTGCGGTTTATAAAACTGAAAAGAGAGGTTTGACAAAGTTATCTGCAAACACAATTCACAATAATGGATAACTGAGAATAAGATCAAAACAGATAAGACAAAATAATCAGTAAGCACAATAAATAAAAGTGCAGAAATGTAAGAACACAATATTTGGAAGGGTTCAATAGTAAACGATCTACGTCCACTACCAAGATGGTTAGTCTTGGATTTTCTAAGAGTTAGATTTTATATTAGAGTATGAGAGATTACAAATTACAAAGATCAATACTCAGATCTAAAATCTATTTTATGAAGATCAATCCTAGACTATAACCGGTGTATCTCAAATGAATAATCTATGTGATTAAACAAGTGAGATGTGTATGTGTATACAAGATCAAGGCTCTTTGAATCTAAGAGATGTAGAGCACAATAATTCTTGATGTGTATAAGGCTTGATTTCTGGGCTGGGAATTTTTCTTGAAGTAGGAAGATGAAGATTCAAAGGACTGAATATTTTCTGGGCAGAGCTTCAACTTTGTATGAACACACAGCAAATTCAATTTCTCAAGCAATTTTTAAGTGATGAAGATTAGGGATATTTATACCCAAGTACCAAGGATATAGCTGTTGGATACAGCTGTAGCAAGTACTGTACTGGTGCTTTCCCATTGGTCCACAAATCCACTTTTGTCCTTTGGTACAGCAGTTGCAGATAAAACTGATCAGACCTCAGCTGCAAATAAGGTGGTTAGGACACATGTCACCTTTTCAAGATCCTTGCAGATCTTGTCTGATACTTAGTCACGTGACAAGATTTGGTTATTGACTTTTGATATTGCTGACGTAGATTCCAACAGTCAAATGTGGTTCACTTCAAGTCTTCAATCATTGGAGCGGTCTGGTGTGAAGCGGTTTAGACAAGTGCGGTTTCACCATAGAGGATTTCTCAGTGCGGTCTCAATATTGGAACTGCAATGCGGTTTGCTTAGAGTGGTTCACTACTGTGATTTTCACTAATGTTCAAGAGTGGTTTCAGATAGAGAATTTCCACAAAGCAGTTTGCTTGGAGCGGTTTGCTAGTGCGGTTTGATGGAGCGGTCTGAAACCTTTGAACTGCAACCTCATATCCAATGAGTCTTGTGCCAGTCTTCAAGCCTAATTTATCCTATTCTATAAAATGGACTTAGCTAAAAAATTGAAGTCTAAGCTTCATTACATATGGTCCTAAAGTCCTTAAAATAGAGAAGAGGTTATGGTATCAATCAAATCTAAGCTAAATCTAGGAGGGTTAAAGTATACATACCCAACAATCTCCCCCTATTTGATTGATGCCATTACCTACTATAACAAAAGCAAGCATTGTATTTGGTAAAAATATATCCACAAGAATTAACATGGTAATTCATGTCCCAAGTCAATGCACACACTAGCTTAAGTCATAGATTTCTATACTATTTGAAAGATTGAAAAACTTACAACTTGAAAGTATAGAAATGCATTCAGTGCACTTAAAAATATGAGTTTAAGTTTAAAGTGCGGTTTAAACTGAATGTTTAAACTTCATTTCAAAAATATGATTTTAAGTTGAAAACTATTTGAATGAGTTTTAAAATCATTGCAGTTTCATTGTTCTACAAACAAGCAGTTTGATATGAACAAGGTTTTGGAACCAGTGATGCATTTTTCATTACTACCTTTGCAGTTACATATTACAATGGTAGGAAAGCAAAATACATGGTTACAAAAAGAAACAAAAATATAGACCAAAAGAAATACAGTGAGTGTGGTCTAAAATCAAAAAGAGTTCAGCAAAAAGAGATTACAAAGCGATTCAATGACGACGCGGTTGCTGAGGAGGTTGATGACGCGGTTGAGTGACTTCTTGCTCAGGAACATGCTGTCCAGAAGGTCTGAATGTTGAGCTTTCTCCACGAAGGATTCTTCTTAAAGCCCTGACCTCTTCAGAAGTTCTGCCAAGGGAGGTTTCTACTGCTCCTAACGAAGTCACAGACTGTGCAGTGGTTGAATTATTTGCATTAACTGCTCTGGTGTTGGCAGCAACACTTTCTTTAAGCTCATTAGATTGCAATTCAATGGAGGAGTTAAGAGTGTTGTAGAAAGTATGAATCTCCCCCTGAATAGCTACGGTCTGAGTTGAGATGGCTTCTTGGAGTGGCCCTACATCTGCAGTTACCTTTAAGGAAGTTTGCAGCTCACTGATCTTGGAGCTCAATTTGGAATTAAATCCTTCCTTTAGGTTTTCAAACCTATCACTGACTTCTTCATTAAAGGCATCAAAGGCATTGATTTGTGCCTTGATGTTGTCTCCCACAATGTTTAAATTTACATTTAGGCTTCCTTTGAGGGAGTCTAGCTCAATGAGAATATTGGTTTCCAAGGCATCCAAGGCAGTTTTGAATTCAGCAGATTGATTTGAGGCTTGCTGCTGCGGTCTGGTATACACTGCTTCAGAAATGGTGGTCATGAAGGATGTGAATGCAGTGTTGGTGGTGGAGATGAAGACATCTGAAAGTTGATTGAGCATCTCCTTGAGCTAAGTCATTGTGACTGTTTATCCAAGGGCTTGAAGGACTCCTTTAGCCAGATCTTCCCTGAAGGCTTGAAAACATGCTTCAGCTGCGGTTTTGACTGTAGCAGCGATTTGGCTGGTGGAATTATTCTCCCCCTTAATGGCATCAATCATTTAGAATTTGAAGATAGCCAGTTCACGGGTTTGAGATTCCACCTTGGCATGCAAGGAGCAGTTGGATTCAGCAAGTGAGGAGTTGGAGACTTCCAAGGTGCGGTTGGACTCTGTCAGTTTGAGCATATGGCCTTGGTTGACTAGGAGTTGGGATTGGATGAGTTGAAAGGTGGAAAGTATTTGGCAGTAGTCTGAAGGAGGGGCGACGATTGAAGTGGAAGGAGCGGTTTGGATAATGGGTGGGGTATGGATGGGCAGAGTAGTTTGGGGAAGTTGGGTATTGATGGTTTGGAATATGTGAACTGTTGGAATTGTGTGAGATTGGGATGTTGGAAGTGGAATGGGAAGTGTTTGGGGCAAGGTAATATGAGCGGTTGGAAAGGAAGCGGTTTGGTTTGGAGGAGAAATCTGTGTAGTTGGAATGTTGGATGTTTTAGGAGGAGAGGTTGAGGAGGAATTGGTTTGTGTGGTATGAACAGAAAGGGAAGGAGTGTTTTGTTGTTGGGGTGAGGTAGGAGGGGTAGGAGTTTTGGCAGGTGAAGGGGTTTGATGCATAGGAGAAAGAGGTGGTGATTGATGTATGGGAGAGTGAGGTGGTGTAGGGGAAGGATATCTGTGGGTAGAGGCTGAGATGGCTGGGTCAGCTGAGGGTTTGGAGGCCCTTTCTTGAAAAGCAAGGGGTAAAGGGGTGTTAGGATCAACAGGTGAAAAAGAATTGGAATGAGAGGAATGAGAAGGGGAAGGGGAAGGGGATGGAGAAGAAGAAGGGGATTGTTGGGCCACACGTTGGAGAAAACGTTTAGGGCCTTTGGAGGGGGTACTCTTCTTTGCCATCCTCTTAAATCTCCGTTTCCTGGGATTCTCCCCCTGAGCGGTTGTAGCTCTAAGCGGTTGAGGGGAGGGTTATGGTTTGGGTGAAGGAGATTTGGCATGTGAAGAATGGTGAGTGAATGGGTGATTGGATAGGGGATTGAGTTTGGGGAGGCGATTGAGTAAGTGAAGGCGGTTGGTTAGCAGGCTACGGTTGGGAAGGAGGTGGCGGTTGGAAAGGAGGTTCAGAAGATTTACCTTTCTCAGCTGCTTTCTTCTCTATTTTGGCCAACTCAGCCCTATAGTAATCAGCCAGATCCTCTTGGGATAGTTTGTCCAACGCATCCTTGGTTTGTCTGGCCTGCCTTGCTCTTGCAATTAGAGGAGCAATTCCTGCATCTTCTTCTTCTTCTTCTTCTTCTTCTTCTTCTTCTTCTTCTTCTTCTTCTTCTTCTTCTTCAGCCTCATCCATTAAATTCATCTTCTTCTTGCCTTTATGGCTAGGAACAGCACCAGCAGCATCAACACGCGGTTTGACTGGTGCGGTTCTTGCTTTCTTCACATGCGGTTCAGCAGCAGGTTTCCTTGACTTCCTGGCTTTCTTGACCGCATGGTGTGAATGTGTGCCCAAATTCTAAATTTTGTTGGATTCACGCGAGTTTGAAAACATCCGGTTTAATTTGAAAACGGAGTCGCCACGCCATTTTGATTTCCTCAAAACTTTGAAAAAAAGGTTTTTATGGGTTCGGAGGTTAAGTTACCCCTTGGGAAGAACGGATCGTCGTTCACCCAAGGTGCCTTGCCGTAGCAAGTCTCCCTAGATTTCGTTTATCGTGCTTGCTTGCGTGCTTTCTTGTGTGCATGTGTTTGAATAAAAGGGGAGGGAATGTCCCAAGTTGTCTTCAGGACGTACAAACCATTTATTGGTTGTCGCTCGGGATTTCTTGGATTTTATGTATTCGGGATTTTGATCCCGTCCTCATCTTGGACTTGTGATCATCGCTTTTTTAACCTCGGGACTTGCGTGATCGAGAGAAAGACTCTCTTTTATAGTCCAAAATGAGGTTCTTTAGGAAAAGAGTGACCTTAGCCCATCAATCCTACACCTTAAGACGATTGAGTGACCTTAGCCCATCAATCCTACACCTTAAGACGATTGAGCTTATATATGTGCTTCACGCTCGTCTTAAGTGATAATCGAAGATATAGGTTCAAGGTTTATCCCTTTCTAAAGAGATTGTGGCACCTTTAATGGAAGAAACGATGTAAAGATAGAATCTTTACACCGGTCCGTTCCAAGGTTGCTAATGGGGACATGGGGGAATGCATGTAAAAATGACATTTTTAGTGAAAAGATGACATTTTTTGGGTTGCAAAGGATGCATTTGATTTGCAAAGGATGCATTTTTATATAAAGACATAATTTTTATGCAAATGATGCATTTTTATGGTGGAAAATAGTATTTAATATGCAAAGGATGCACAAAGATTACATTTTGAAAGCAAGTGATGCTAATTTGATGATAAAAGGATGATCTTTGATGCAAAGGATGCATGAAGATGGATTTTAGATGCAAATGATGCATTTTTGATGTAAAATGGGGGCTTTTAGGTGCAAAGGATGCACCTTTAACATAAAGATTACATTTTTATGAGCAAAGAATGCTAAAGATCACATTTTTATGAGAAAATGATGCCTATTTCATGCAAAGGATGCAAAAGGGGGAGGGGGATATGATAAAGATAGAATCTTTAATGATAAATGCCAAGTCCCAAGCAAGATAATGACAATATATGAATGCAATGAGCAATTAAATCACATAGACAAGCATTATGCAAGGTAAGGAAGTGAGAGGTTACCAATGGTGGTGACCTCTTCTTCTTGGGGTTTTGCCTAGCGGAGGGACCAACTTTTGGAGGCTTCAAGGAGGAGGGGGGTGGCTTCTTCGCACCTTCAACTTCCTGATCTTCGTGGAGTATTTAGAGAGAGTTTTTATGCTGGCAATACTCTGATTGTGTTGTTGTTAAATGGGTAGAGGAGGGCTCTATTTATAGGCAATCTGGATAAGGCTAATGAGGTCGTGCGGCTAGAGGTCCTTGGCTAATGCAGCCGTGCGGTATTATCCTGTGTGACTCAGCATGTTTCTAGAATCATGCAAGGTGGCAATTCTAGAAGGTCTTTGGGATTAAGAAAAACGTGTTTCTTAATTACCAAGCATTCCCTTCAGCCCTTAAATGTTTTGGAACAGTTCCGGAACAATTCCGGAACTCTAGGAAAGTCCGGGGAATTACCGGGAAACTTTACCGGAAGGCATGAGCCAGATTTGGGTACTTACACATGGCTAACCAAAGTATCTACTGTTGCAGGGCACATGTTTACATACTCCTCCCTGGTAGGAATTGTATCTGCATCATAATAGCCCTTGTACTCAGAATTGCCATAGCTAAATCTGAAGCTGTGGCAAGTGGCTAATCCAAGGGATTCTTCATTTTCCCAATGTACAGACAGCTCTGGAGTAGAGAGTCTGAGATCCTCCAGATGCTGGTAGTCAGCAAAAATAGAGGTTAGGAGCCTGTAGAAAGGTCTCCATATTTGATGCTCATTCTTCGTCTTTGACTGATAGATGTCAATGCTGTTTGCAAGTTCCTTCAATAGAATTTTGGGCCAATGGAGTGAAATTCCATTATAGATGGCACTGCAGTACATCCACTGCTGAGAGGTGAAGTTGTTGTGGTTTCCGGTCTTCCCACACACAGACTTCCCTACAAGGAAGCAAAGGTGGCTCATTATCTCACCAAATGCTTTTCTGGGCACCTTCTTGTAATAGCCGATCAAAGTGGTGAGATCAGCTATTGTAGAAGCGGTTATATCCATCACCACTTGATCAACAGTCTCTGGGGCATTTGGAACATCGAAGCCAAAGGCACTTTTGATATCCAGGTAGTCAATAGAGACATCAAATCCTTCAACAACATCAATCAGGAAATTGATCTTACGACCATTCTCAAGAACTCTCTGGCCTGGCCTGGCATTAGCATAGAATTGATCTACAAATGAAGGAATGGTGTAGGTTTGCCTTTTGGTGAAGAGGGGAAGGATTCCAGATGCATCCATCCTTCTGATCAACTCTCTTCCTAGGGCATCAGATCTCAACTCAGGTTCATTTATCTCCCAACCTGGTAGAAAGAATTTTGGTTCCTACACAAGAGAATGTTAAAGTTAGATCCATTTTAGAGATTCACAGTTTACAAGCGGTTTGAGCACACATGCGGTCAGCAATAGTGCGGTTTGAAAAGTGAGAAACTTCAAAACCCAAGTATACTGTGAATACAAAGCAAGGATAAATGAGAAAATTCAAGAGTGAAATTACTAGTACGTGGCATTGTAATCCAAAGTTATCCCACACTTCCAAGAAGTGCCTGTGGGAAAGGTTTTAGTTTCCAGCATATATACTAAGTAATAACTACTCAAGAAAAATTCAGCATGCGGTTTCAAAATATATATATGAGCAGTTACCAACATGCGATTGAATATCCAAAGAACATGCGATTTTGAAGAGCATGCGGTTGAGAAATGAGAAGCTGTTTTACACATGCGGTTGCAAACATGCATGCGGTTGAAAAAGAATGCGGTTCAAATGCAAAGATTAAATCCAAAATTTTCAAAAAATATTCTAAGTATGGACAAACATGATTGAAAATCATATAAACCAAAACATAAGGAATTTTTAGAAAAGCATATGAACAGTCACATGAATTCACGAAGAACACCAAGAACAGAGATTTTTCAAAAATGAACCAAACTTGACAAATAATATATCAAAATGATCACATTGATAAGTAGATTAACAATATAACATCAAAATTACAACTTTTCAACAGAATCATCAAGAACACCAAGTGGGTTTTCGAAAACTTGAAACTAAATTTTGCAAAACAGTGTTCAAAACAAGTGTTGATCATAAAATAAAGTGCATAAACAGAGGCATAATCCTAACATAACCTAACAAATTTCATCCAAAATGATTGAGAAATAAAGCAAATATGGACAAAAATCAGTTCATGGAGTTCGAAACCTTCAAGGTTCAATAATGGCATATTTAATAATTTATTTGCATAAAATGAAAGAGATTAAGGTTCAGAAGACATACCATATCAGTTAATGATTTCGTTGGAACCATTGAGAAAGATTTGAAGAAAATATGAAGACTTTGAAAGTTTTTGAGAGTTTTATTTTTAGAGAGAGAGAGAGGGAGTTGGTAGAACTGACAAAGAAGGTACAAATTGCAGAGGATATGACAGGTAAAGAGTTGAAATTGTATTAAGGGTTAGCTATGTATAGGGAATGATCAGAGAGAAGGCAGATGAAGAGACTGTTCTACTATCCTTACTTAGTAGCACCCTTTCATCTTCTGCTCAAATCCCTATGACGACTGACATGAGGGCTTTAAATGCCAATGTTCCCTTTGCATTAAATGCATTTAAAATTTTAAATAACATGGGAAAACATTTGTAAAATTGCTCTTATGCCAAAATAAGGACCAAAAATAAATAAAGAAAACATACCTGGTCCACGTGGCAGTCATGCAAAATATAAAAATTTGAACAGTTTTTTTTTAAAATAAAGGATAAAAACAAACATAAATTACTCTAAGTTAAAATGCGATTTAGATCCATGCGGTCAGGTTGCAGCAAGCGATTGGAAATGGTGGTTAGCTGCAAGCGGTTGACTCCATACAGTTTTAGTACACGCGGTTTCAACAGGGTAAGGTTTGAAACCTCAACAGGTATTTAAACCTAAATTCCACAATCTTAAAACACAAGTTAGCAATAAGAAATATGGACTTATTTAAGTTCAAGCATACACATTTCTCCTCTGAGGAATGAAAACCTCTTGGAGTCCAAAGGTTTGATGAGGATATCAGCAATCTGGTTGTCTGTCCCCTCATACTCTAGATGGATATTCCCCTTTTCCACATGGTTTTTGAAGAAATGATACTTGATATCAATATGCTTGATCTTGGATTGCATGACAGGATTGTTGGAGACTGAAATTGTTGAAGTGTTGTCGCACATGATTGGGCTATTTCCTTCATCAATTTCATAGTCCACCAACTGTTGCTTCATACAAAGGATTTGACAGCAATAACTTCCAGCAGCAATGTATTCATCCTCTGTGGTTGACACTGACACTGATGCTTGCTTCTTGCTGGCCCAAGCAACTAGTCTATTCCCAAGGAAATGACAAGTCCCACTAGTGCTTTTTCTGTCAATAGTGCAAGCTGCATAATCTACATCTGAATAACCTACAAGATCGAAATTCGAATCTTTGGAATACCAAAGTCCAAGGTTATTTGTTCCAGAGAGATAGCGAATTATACGCTTGACTGCACTTAAATGTGCTTCTCTAGGATATGCTTAATAGCGAGCACATACATAGACACTAAACATGATATCTGGCCTACTAGCAGTTAAATAAAGTAATGAGCCAATCATACCTCGATATAAGGCTTGATCAACCTTCTTACCTTTTAGATCCTTATCTAACTTATTGCCGGTGGCCATTGGAATATCGTATGCTTTTGCATTCTCTAGTCCAAACTTCTTTATTAACTCCTTGGTGTATTTGGCTTGGCTAAGGAAGATTTCTTCTTCGCATTGTTTGATTTGAAGCCCAAGGAAGAATGTTAATTCTCCCATCATGCTCATTTCAAATTTGCTTTTCATTAGCTTCTCAAAATGCTTACAAAGTAACTCATTAGTAGAACCAAAAATAATATCATCAACATATATTTGAACATGTAAGGAATGATTATTATATTTGGAAATAAAAAGAGTTGTATCAATTTTACCGCGTTTAAATCCTTTTTCTAGTAAAAAATTAGATAGAGTCTCATACCATGCCCTTGGAGCTTGCTTTAGTTCATACAAAGCTTTCTGGAGTTTGTAGACATGATTTGGAAATTTAGAGTCTTCAAATCCAGGCGGTTGAGCAACATACACGGTCTCTTGAAGTTCACCATTGAGGAAAGCACTCTTTACGTCCATTTGATATACCTTGAACTGCTTGAAAGAGACATAGGCAAGGAACATTCTGATTGCTTCAAGTCTTGCAACTGGAGCAAAGGTTTCATCATAATCGATTCCTTCTTCTTGCCTATATCCTTGTGCAACCAACCTAGCTTTGTTTCTGGTGATGCTTCCATTCTCATCCATTTTATTCATAAACACCCACTTAGTTCCTATCACTCCTTGATCCTGAGGTCTAGGCACTAATGTCCAGACCTTGCATCTTTCAAACTGGTTGAGTTCTTCTTGCATAGCAACGACCCAACTGGAATCTTGGAGTGCTTCATCAATCTTCTTTGGTTCAATTTGAGATATCAAGGAAGTATGCTCATCATAGTTCGATCTCCTTGTTTGAACACCGGAAAACAGATCACCAATCACATTAGATAGAAGGTGACTGTTGACTTCTCTATCCTCCGGGGGTAAGTCTGGTTGGACTGAGGTTTACTGAAGATCTTCTATTGGAACATCGTTAGATCCTTCAGCGAAGTCATGGAAGGTAAGTTGACGAAGAGGTTCAATAAGTTGGATGGGGGAATTCTCAGCATCTTCTTCCCTAGCGGTTGCATCTGGAGTAGGTACTTCAGGTGCGGTTTCAAAGTTATTGTTTGAGGGAATTTCAGATGTGGTTGGTAGTTTTTGCTGTTGAGGTTCAGGTGCGGTTCTAGAACTTTCACCTGTTTCAGTATGCTCAACAAAATCATCAGCAACATTTGAAGCCATATGTGGCTCAAGGAGAGAATGTTCATCAAAAGTAACATGGACAGACTCAACTATCTTTAAACTAGTTTTATTAAAAACACGAAAACCTTTTGAATGTTTAGCATACCCAACAAAGATACCTTCATCAGCCTTGGCTTCAAATTTACCTCTATTTTCTCTTCCGTTGTAGAGGATAAAGCATTTGCAGGCGAAGATCTTGAAAAAAGCAATGTTGGGGGTTCTTCCTCTCCAAAGCTCATATGGAGTCTTGTTGTAGGTCTTGTTGATGAGGGAGCGGTTCTGAGTGAAGCATGTTGTATTGATTGCTTTAGCCCAAAAATACTGAGGTAGCTTCGCTTCAAAAATCATAGTCTTACCAGCCTCAATCAACGTCATGTTCTTTCTTTCCACAATCCCATTTTGTTGTGGAACACCAGCAGTCGAAAAATTGTGATCAATCCCGTGGTCATCACAATACTGAGCAACACCGTTATTTTTGAATTCTGTTCCATTATCTGATCTCAAACTAACGATGTCATCTTCTTTTTTAGTCTGAAGCCGTCTAAAAAGTGAGGTTAAGATGTCATAGCAATCGCCCTTAGTGATCATCATCTCAACCCATGTATATCTTGAATAATCATCCACCACCACTAAAGTATATCTACTTCCTCCAATGCTGGCAGTGGTAACGGGTCCAAACAAATTTATGTGAAGCAGCTGTAAACATTTTGCAGTTGAGGGCGCGGTCTTGCTAGTGAAAGACGACGTTTTTCTAGGAACGCTCCCCTTGGGTAAACCACGAACGAGGTTTTCCATTCCGATATTTTCTAGGTACTTGAAGTTCAAGTGGCTCAATCGCTTGTGCCATAGCCAACTATTCTCGCTCACATTTTTAGCTGCAAAACAGAGATTAGTAATACTACATGCAGAATTTTGATCGATAATGTAAATATTACTCTTACGAATCCCTGTGAGTAGGGTGACTCCGGAAATGCTATCTTTGATAAAGCAATTTGAAGAAGTGAAGTTGCAAAGCATTCCTTTGTCGCAGAATTGAGAAATTGAAAGGAGGTTGTGCTTGAGTCCTTCAACAAGAGAAACCTTCTCAATGGTTAGGTTTCTTCTCCTTATTACACCATACCCAATGGTTTTTCCTTTGTTGTTGTCACTAAAGGTTACAGACGGACCACTTGCTTCAATGACATTTTCGAGTAATGATCTATCTCCAGTCATATGTCTTGAGCATCCACTGTCAAGATACCATTCATTATCCTTGGAGTGATCAGCCATTAAGTAGAGGACCTGAAAGATAAACATTTAAAACGAGGTCCCCATTATTCCTTGGGTCCTGAGGTTAGCAACCTTTAACGACCCACACATGTTTGACAGAAGGAGGTTTACTCTTCCTGACATTGGATGTGAACCGCAAAAGGCATTCTGCAGCCTTGTGACCTAAATCATCACACACAGAACATTTATGATAGCTATGAGCTACATGAGATTTTACTAACTCCTTACTTTTCTTAGGATCAGCATGCGGTTTGGGAACTGCGGTTTTAGCCTTGACAAAGGTAGGTATCTTTGGTTTGACCGCAGTTTTTCTAGGAACGCTCCCCTTGCTTTTGAAGGCAGGAGGTGCGGTCGAAGAAGAAGGGCGGTCAGCCTTGCGGTTGGCAGCACCACCTACTCCACCAGATGCGGTTGAAGTAGAGGTGCGGTCAGCTGCATAAGAAACCTCTTCTGCGGTTTCACTCTCATAATTTTTTCCTTTCATCTGAGAATTTTTCCCAAACTGTTTCTTTGGGTAGACATAATGGAAGTTAAGTGGAGCCTTTTGTTTCTGTCTTTTACCCTTAGAAACAGCATGCTTTTCCTTAGGAATTTCTTTAGTTAGTTTAGAAATTTCCTCATCCTTTTCACAACAGGATGCACACTTCTCCTTTTCACCTGTTTGAAATCCCAGACCTTCTTTAACACTGGTCGTTTGAGAATCTATAATTTGATCCATGGTGACTTGTGATTTGGTCCACCCATCAATGACCTTTTGGAGGTCGAGATTCTGGGCAACCAAATCATCATTCCTAAGTTGAAGTGCAGCAACCTTAGTTTCTAGGATGCGGTTTTGATCAGCAATAGTAGACATACTTTTAATGCGGTCTTTAAGATTATAAATTTCAGACCTCATTACAGTTTTCTCCGTATTAGACTAAGAAATTTCTTCATGAGCTAAAGCTAAGGCCTTTTTAACATTATGGAATTTTTGGATCATCATTTCATCTTCCTTGAACATCCTTTCATGTTTCATGGGAGAAACTTCTTCCACCACCTTTTTCAAAATTTTCTTCTTTGGAATTACTTTTGAGGGTGGATCATTTGTAGGAGGAAAAATAGGACGTGAATATGAACAATTTCCTATCTTAACGCTAGGAGTAAGTTTGACATCATCATCCAATTTAAATTTGGAAATCTTTATAGGAACCTCTTCATCCTCCATATCTAGCGACTCGATTGACTCAGTATCTGAATCATCGAAAGCATCTGCAACTAAGCAGAGATTAACCTCTTCAGTTCATCTTCACTTTCATCATCAGAATCTGTTTCAATCCAGGTAGCTAACTCCTTTGAATTCTCTTCCTCTTCAGCAACCATTTCCTTGCGATGAGAAAATTTTGCAGGAGAGGTTTTCTTTTTCATATATTCAAATCTTGGCTGTGGACACTCAGATGCAAAGTGACCAGGTTTCCTACAGTTGTAGCAAACTAGATCACCCTTTTTCTTTGTATCAGCAGCCTTAGAAAAAGTTGCTGGAGGTTTGCCTTTAGAAAATGATTTTGTGAATGGTTTTGAGGATTTTCTAAATTTTTGAAATCTTTTCACAAACATGGCAAAATCATCATCATCTATTTCGATGAGTGATGCGGTTGATATGGAAGATTCAGCGGTTTGATTGGATGTGGTTGGTTTCTCCTCATGTTCCACGACGGACATGGAAAGTGATTTGGTTTTCCCTTCAACCTCTTCAATGTGATTTAATTTAAGCTCATAAACTCTAAGGTTTGCATACAAGTTACATAAAGACCAAGTATTCAAAACTTTAGAATCTTCTAGTGATGTAGCTTTATTTACCCATCTCGAATCTAGAGCAGCTAGGAAAGTCATATTGACTTCTTTATCAGTTAAAGTTTTGCCAAGAGATCTACAAGCATTAACTACCTCTACATAGCGATCGTAGGTCTGGCGCAAGGTTTCGTTGGATTTTCTATTGAAGTTGTTGTAGAATCTTTCAACAGCATATAATTTGTTCTCCTTGCAAAGATTGTCACCTTCGAGGTAGCTCTCTATGGCATCCCACATCTGCTTTGCGGTTTTTGAATACATCACCTTTTAAAGGGTTGATATGGGTAGGGTTCCAGTAATGATGTTCCTTGCTTTACTGTCTAAAGCAGCTAATCTTTTCTCTTCATCAGACCACTCGCCTTTTGGCTTTTGGACTTCTGAAATTTCTGCACTGGTGGTTGGATTGGTGTTGGTCTTCATGGGAACGAAGGGGCCATTGATCACGCATTCCACCAGCATCTCATCAATAGTCTCCAAATGGATCAGCATTCGGACTTTCCAGATGTTGAAGTGTTCTTAGTCCAAAACAGGAATGTGTGAATAGTTAACAGTTGTCATGATTTTAGTGTTTGCCATAGTAAATCGGCACACAAGCTGTTAAGCTTGAAAAACAGTGATTTTAAAAATGTGTTAGCTCTGATACCACTTATTGGTCCCAAAGATGGCAACAAGGGTGAAAAACATCTAGAGGGGGGTGAATAGCTGTTACAAATTTTTCGCCCTCTTTTTAAAACTCAACCTCTTGCTTGCAAAACCACTTGCAGTGAATAAGAAACTGCAAGTAGAGTTGCAAAATGCACAACGGAATATTTAAGATTACAAAGCAGTTTTGGAGGTGCGGTTTGTAAAATGGTTTTCAGTGCGGTTTATAAAACTGAAAAGAGAGGTTTGACAAAGTTAACTGCAAACACAATTCACAATAATGGATAACTGAGAATAAGATCAAAACAGATAAGACAAAATAATCAGTAAGCACAATAAATAAAAGTGCAGAAATGTAAGAACACAATATTTGGAGTGGTTCAATCGTAAACGATCTACGTCCACTACCAAGATGGTTAATCTTGTATTTTATAAGAGTTAGATTTTATATTAGAGTATGAGAGATTACAAATTACAAAGATCAATACTCAGATCTAAAATCTATTCTATGAAGATCAATCCTAGACTATAACCGGTGTATCTCAAATGAATAATCTATGTGATTAAACAAGTGAGGTGTGTGTGTATACAAGATCAAGGCTCTTTGAATCTAAGGGATGTAGAACACAATGATTCTTGATGTGTATAAGGCTTAATTTCTGAGCTGGAAATTTTTCTTGAAGTAGGAAGATGAAGATTCAAAGGGCTGAATATTTTCTGGGCAGAGCTTCAACTTCGTATGAATACACAACAAATTCAATTTCTCAAGCAATCTTCAAGTGATGAAGATTAGGGGTATTTATACCCAAGCACCAAGGATATAGCCGTTGGACACAGCTGTAGCAAGTACTGTACTGGTGCTTTCCCATTGGTCCACAAATCCACTTTTGTCCTTTGGTACAGCAGTTGCAGATAAAGCTGATCAGACCTCAGCTGCAAATAAGGTGGTTAGGACACCTGTCACCTTTTCAAGATCCTTGCAGATCTTGTCTGATACTTAGTCACGTGACAAGATTTGGTGGTTGACTTTTGATATTGCTGACGTGGATTCCAACGGTCAAATGTGGTTCACTTCAAGTCTTCAATCATTGGAGCGGTCTGGTATGAAGCGGTTTAGACAAGTGCGGTTTCATCAGAGAGGATTTCTCAGTGCGGTCTCAATATTGGAACTGCAATGCGGTTTGCTTAGAGCGGTTTACTACTGTGATTTGCACTAGTGTTCAAGAGTGATTTCAGATAGAGAATTTTCACAAAGCAGTTTGCTTGGAGCGGTTTGCTAGTGCGGTTTGATGGAGCGGTCTGAAACCTTTGAATTGCAACCCCATATCCAATGAGTCTTGTGCCAGTCTTCAGGCCTAATTTATCCAATTCTATAAAATGGACTTAGCTAAAAAATTGAAGTCTAAGCTTCATTACATATGGTCCTAAAGTCCTTAAAATAGAGAAGAGGTTATGGTATCAATCAAATCTAAGATAAAGCTAGGAGGGTTAAAGTATGCATACCCAACACGGTTACAAATAACGATGTGGATTGGCGCACGTGTTGGTAGGTCGAGTTCGACTGAATAGCCAAGTGCGACCTAACATTATGCTTTTGGCTTGATAATAATTGCACAAGTATATGATCGTATATCGGACGATAGGGGTGAGCTCGGCTCGGTTTGGCTCGGTTTTAAGCCAACACCGAAACCGAGCGAATAGCTATCGGTGTGATGCTTTTGAAACCGTTAAAAATCGGTTTCTTATTGGTTCGGTGGATTTCGGTGTCGGTTTGGTGTCGGTTTGGTTCGGTGTCTATGGGGGTTGTTGGCCCAATTTGCACTTTTGGCCCAATTAGCAGCTGGCCCAAATCCAAACCCAAAAACGTTGGCCCTCCATCCAAGCATCAGAAGCGGCCGCACAAGCACCTCCGAGCCACTAGGGCGATCGCCCAAGAAGCAGCAGCACAAAAACTTCAGCAAACAGCAATAATTTTCCACAGCATACCCCTCCATTGCAAAAATCTCAAACATCAGCAGGAATCAAAATAATAAGTGCATTGTCTAAAAATAATTTTAAAATGAGAACACAAAAAATCTCAAACATCAGCAGGAATCAAAAGCTTCTATCATAATATATAAAACTACGTAGTTTAGTGTTATCGGCTCGGTTCGGTTTATTACCGGTTTCTATAACATAAACACCTAACCCGGACCGAAAATTTTGTTGGTGTTATGCCCTAGGCCTATAATTGATAGACTTATGTGTTGACATTATTTATTATTATATGAGATGTTTATCATTTAATTATTATATGTTTTGTATATTTGTTTATAATAATCACTGTCTCTAATTATTAAGAGAATAATTAGTATAATTGTCAATGGATAATCATGTGATGATTATATGCATAGAGATGCACATTGAAATTATGGGTACTTGTTAGAGAACAAGTGACTGGACATGACCCGCATGAGATTTATGTCATGGTCAAATGTCATAATTAAATCTCATACGGTTACTTCATTTAGTCCACTAGACTCCGAGATTATCATGACCTTACATATGTTGAAAGTCGTGTTTGATTTTAGTCAAACGATATCTTAACACGATATCTATAAAGACTAATTTTGGCATGATCGGATTCATGATGGGAAGGATGATAAGTCAAGAAGGAATTTGTCCCTCGTAAGAGAGATGTTTTGCTTGGGCCCCTCGATGAGTGATAATGATGAAAGTGTATGGCCGTACCCCAATGTGATTGGAATTATCATTATACTCAAGAATCGAGAAAGCATTGAACAATAACAAGTTGACGAGGACCATGACTTGTGTTCAATATAACATCGTGAGACAAAGGGAGAAATGGAAGTATACCAATGGAAACGTGAACTCTTACGTTATATTATTTGGGTAGACATAATGGCTTGCTAGAGTCCGCTTATGTCTTATGAGGTTCGATATGATCGAGCTCATTGCCAACATAATATAATCCTATTGGGTCACACACAATTAGAATGAATTTGATAAACCAAGGGAAGAATGATTGAGAAACTCTTACTTGACCATGTGTGGTCGTGCGACACATCAAGGCAATATGCCCCGTGTGGTCGTGCGACACAAGGGGTCTCAAGGCGGTTTGACTGACTTGTTTCCTAATTTGATTAGGACTCTAATATGGATACTAATGTAGTATAAATAAGAGAGTCTGTCAAACCTAATAAGCTAGCCGAAATTTTCAAGAAAAATTCACAATCAAATACTCTCAATATTCTTCAAGGTTTTAGATCTAGCAATCATCAAGAAGTTGTTCTTGAATTCATTCAAAGGTGTGGATACCGAAAGAGGGTCTTCGCTCGTTCATCGATCAAGGCCTAGAGTTCAATCAAGTTGAAGAACGAAGTTTGTGATTCGATATCACATAATCAAATCGTTCGATAGCTCAAGAACGGAAAGCGTTCGAGGTTGGTTTAATTCTATCTCATAGGAATTTAAATTAATTGTATAGAACGGATCCTAGGGCTTCTTGGGTTTTATGTTTTTAATGCTTAATTCCGCTGCGTATGGACCCGTAAAACCCAACAAATTTCGGTTTTAAAAATTATGTGGGGCGGACCGGTCCAATAGGCTCGGTTTCGGTTTTTTCGGTTTCGATTTTTCGGTTTTTAATGGTGTTATCGGTTTCTTCGGTTTTTTTGCTCACCCCTGTCGGACGAAGCTAGGTCGAGACCAATGATGGTCGGACAATGACATAGGTCGACTGATCGATGCTGGGCTGTTGGCAATGTAGCAATTGGGCCGACCCATTCAATAATAGAGTAGATTGGTGACAGAAATGTTGGGCTTGATCTGTTGGGCCTGGGTCATCACTTTTATTCCGTTCAGTGGCCCCCATCTTTCTGAGTTCACTCTGTCGACCAGGAAGTTATGACAAATTTGTGGAGGGTAAAGTAGCTCGTCTTTAGACGGTCGACGTTATTGGATGATCGACTGAGTTGACATGGCTTGATCTCGACCATTGACTTTTTGACGGTTGGATGCTTTGAAGCGTCGTAATTCTGTGATGATTACACGGTACGACGTTTGGACATTCGTATTAGGAAACGGTGTTGGCGTTAATTGGAGGAATTAACCGTTGTGCCCCTAACCCTTTCCAATTCATATAAGGATTGGGATAAGTATAAAAAGCCAAATCCTTTTCCTTTTCCAACTTTACAATCCCCAAATTCTCGTACACACAGCAAGAACAAAAGGCAAGGAGCTTTCGATTTCCCAGTGCAAACAAGTTTTTCGTTCGTTTTCGATCTCCCCTTCCTTGAATTAACTAAGGTACCCTTCGATTCCTCTGTAATTTTAGGCTTAATTTCAAGCTTTTTCTTGATTCCGCCATGGCTAGGACCTTTGGCTGCGAACCAGGTGTTAGATATGGGTATAACTCTCGAGTGTATCTCTATTTTGAAAAGGTGGGGGTTATGTACAGGTGTCGTAGATTTCCTAGCCAGTGAAAGTATGGGGACCTGGAGGTGGACGATCCACGGATTGTCCACTTCCGTCTCTTTAATAAGTTGATCAACCATTTCATAATCTTCTACATCAAAACCAATAAACCCCCCTTTCCTAGAGAAAGGTTAGAATTCCCAGGGGAATCTAGGTCACCTTTAGGTAGTTCGGATGAATCTTCAACTAGGATTGATTCCCCTGTTCTTTCTTCTCCTGTAGATATGTCGGATCAATGCTCATCTAGCTCCTCCTCCGGCAACATCGTGGATGCCTTCTACTCGACGGTCATTCCAGGTCGTAACGAGAGAGGATATGTGGCCCCCAGGCCAGCTATTGGAAGGAAGGGTTCAGAGTCAAGAATTGAGATCCTTCATAGCTTTTGCGAGATAAGTAAAGATGACTTCAGATTGACTCCTTTCATGGAGGCTCAAAGGAAGGTTCAAACTTGGGCTCATTGGGCCTTAAAAAAGGCTAAGGTAGCTTTCTACTACGGCCAATTTGAGGTCGGGCTATGACTCCCCTTAAATCCTTTCATTTGTGAGTTCTTGGAATGTATGGATGCGGTCCCCATGCAATTAGGAGCCAACACTGTGAGGGTTCTGGTATGCTTTGCTATGGTATGCCGGTTTGTTGGGTATGAATCGTGCATAAATGTGTTTAGGAGGTTTTTTAAAGTATTAGTCAATGATAAAACCTTAGGAATCAGTACTCCGACCAAAGCCAAGGCCCCCAAGCTGTTTGTGAACTTGCCTGATAAGGTATCTGGATGGAACTCCCATTTGATCTTGGTCGAAAGTAGGAAAGGATGGGCCTTCCCTTTGCCAGAAATGAATACCCGTCCAATGAAAGAAGAGGACTACTGGGTCCAGAATGGAGTGACGAGCTAGCTTGTAGGCTGACTTTGGTTGCTCGGAGGAGCACAATCAATTGGTTAAGTCTTCAGTCGGACAAGGACTACTTCATACAGGTCGGCATGATGCTTGGTGGGGACGGAGAGGTAGCCCCCTTATTACCAATTATCCAGAGTCTTAGGTATCCAGATTGGGTCATACATGAGAGAGAGAGATTTGAGACCCAATGCCACTCTTGCAAAAAGATTCCTGCCTTCTGCAGAACAAGCCTAGACCATTATGGTGGTTAAGTGTTTACTCGCCTTTTCTTTTAATCGTAACTTTTTGCTCGCATATTTCTTGTTTACTAACTATTTCCTCGTTGATCGTGCAGTTCTCATCCCCAAACAAGAAGCAAATATGGACCGCATAGTCACCGTGAGTGATATGAGGAAGAACAGGAAAGCTCACGGGGCGGCTAATGCTCGAGCTAGCCGTGAGAAGGAGGCCACATATAGAAATGCCTTACTCCCCAAGGCTGGTGTGGGGATGGTCCTCATTGATGGATCGGGACCTGTTAAGGCTATTGAGCATACCACTGAAGTCCCAGTAGTTGGAGATGAGGAAGAGGTCAACCATACGACCGAGCAGATGTCGGGCTCTAGTCCCCGTCAGGAACCAGATGGGGCTGGCCCCTCAAATTTTGTTGACTTGGAGCTCGACAACGTCGAACCAGAAGATAATGCGGATTCTCCCCCACTTGATCAAAGTCAGGCCGTCTCTTCCTCCGACAATCCTCCACCCCAAGCTCCCCAGGTCGTTCAAGCCTTGGTGGAGAATCTGAGCAAAGTTCTTCCCTTTGAAAGGGTAGACATTATGAGCCGCCAATACCCCGAGCTGGGATTGGGGCAGGCTGTAGTCAGAAGGGCCACAAGCAGGGATCTCTTGGCCCACTTTGCTGAGGTGGGACTCACTCCGGAGGAGTTCACTGATAGGTCCGGTCTACTCCATTCTGAGGTAACCCTTGTACTTTCTTTAATTGTTCCTTCTCTTTATGGTAGTCGTATTTTTGATCGCTGTACTTTCGATATCTGTTTGTTGAGCTGACCCTTTTCTTTTTATTTTTGTAGTTTCTCGCTGGTCGAGCAGGCCAAAAACAACTGGAGGGCTGCTGTAGAAAGAGAGAAGATCGCCACTACCCAATACGCTAGTAAGGCTACTGAGGTCTCCGAGCTGAGGGAGAAACTGGTGGACTCCGACTCTGCCTACGAATCCCTGAAGGCTGTTCACACTGATGCTATGAAGGCTAGGGATGGAGCGCTGGCCGACCTCAATGCTGCTAAGGCGGAGTTCGCTCCTCTATGAAAGCAGGTCAATTTGCTGAATGCAGATGTCGTGGCGGCCAAACTTAAGAAAAACAAACTAGAGAACGAGAATGGGGAGCTGACCAAGATGGTCCAAGATCGCAACGATCGGATGATTCAAATGAGTGACGACCAGAAAGCAGCTCGGACCAAGTGGGGGGGAGGAGTCCTATGCTAGGGCGATGGCTTCCATGGAGGTGTTCAAGCGGAGTGGTGAGTGCTACGACATCATAGTTAGCCGAGCTAAGGCTTTCTATGATGTTGGGCGCCAACACATGGCCCGGCGTGCCATTGTAGATTCCTCCATCGACCTGTCTATTGACCAACTAGCCAAATGGTCCTCTGAGGAGCAATACGACATAGCTTCTCGAGCTGGCCATCCACTTGTTCCATTCACCTCCAATGATCTAGCTATTATAGCTCATCAAGATGCTGAAGATGGTGCTGAGCCGTGGGTCGTACCTCCCGTTGAGGCTAGGAATTTCAATACCATTCTCAAGGAGCTCGACGAAGCTGATGAAATGGAAGAGGAAGAGGTCACCCAAGACCAAGTCTTTACTAAAGCTGAGCAGAGTGAGCAACAACAACATCAACAAGAGCAAGAGCAGGATCGAGCTGACAATCAGGACAACTAATTTTTCCTTTTTTGACTTATCTTTGTAATCGAACAAGTTCCATAACAATTTTTCAGTTTATTCTTGTAATCACATGCCTTGGCCCGATTTGGGAGGCATTTAATTTTATTCCTAGTTGACTGTTTGAACCATTCTATTTTGATCCTTGTTTCTGTGTGTCTGTCGAACTAGATCAAATTAGAGATTAATTTTAGGAAGGAAACTGACTTAAATCTTTGGTCAGACCTGTTTAAGAACGAGGTCGACTTAGGACTTCAGTCGAGTCTGTTTAAGGAACGAGACAGACTTAAGTCTTCAGTCAGACCTGTTTAAGAACGAGGTCGACTTAGGACTTCAGTCGAGTCTGTTTAATGGAACGAGACTGACTTAAGTCTTCAGTCGGACCTGTTCAAGAACGAGGCCGACTTAGGACTTCAGTCGAGTTTGTTTAATGGAACGAGGCTGACTTAAGTCTTCAGTCGGACCTGTTCAAGAACGAGGTCGATTTAGGACTTCAGTCGAGTCTGTTTAAGGAACGAGGCTGACTTAAGTCTTCAGTCGAACCTATTCAAGAACGAGGTCGACTTAGGACTCCAGTCGAGTCTGTTTAAGGAACAAGGCTGACTTAAGTCTTCAGTTGGACCTGTTTAAAAATGAGGTCGACTTAGGACTTCAGTCTAGTCTGTTTAATAATTCGAAGTCGACCTGATGGTCAGAACTAATTCAAACAAAGTACAAAAGTAACACAATCTGTAAATAAAACTTCCATTTTATTGATGAAGTGGGTCTTTACATACAATGCTCAATCAGAAGTAATATTTAACTAAGTGTCTAGCATGCCATGGATGTTTTAGCTCGTTACCATCTGGATGACCAATCATGTAGGTTCCTTCCTTAACAATTTGAGTCATGATGTAGGGTCCTTCCCAGTTAGGAGATAACTTGTTCTGTTCAGCTTTCCTTCCTGTTACCTCGATCTTCCTTAGCACGTAGTCCCCAACATTGAACGACCTTTTCTTGACCTTCTTGTCGTGATAGCCCTTGGTTTTCTATTTGTAGTTCATCATTCTGAGCTGAGCAGTCACCCGTTTCTCTTCTAGCAAGTCTAAGTCGAGCAACTTGTTGGAGTCATTCTGATTCTGATCAAACAGAGCCACCATAGTTGTAGGAAGTCGTAGCTCAGTAGGTGCTATAGCTTCTGATCCAAAAGTAAGGGCGAATGGGGTTTCTCTTGTAGACCCCCTAGTGGTTATGCGGCCTGCCCAAAGAGCAAGGGGTAGTTCGTCCAACCATCTACCAGCTCGACCAATGAGGCCCTTACTTAGTGCTGATAAGACAAGTTTGTTCGCTGCTTCTGCTTGTCCGTTACCTTGGGGATATGCGACCGAAGACTTCTAATGCTTGAGCCCCAATCTGTTCATCTCTGTTTCGAATGCTGTGGAACACTGTAGCCCGTTGTCTGATACTATTGCATGTGGCACTCCAAAAGGACACAAAATATAGTCGTGGATAATCTCTCTAACCCTTCTTCTTTCCTCAGCCCCCAAGTGTGGAGCTTCTGCCTCAATCATGCCATCTAGATCGGCAGCAATTTCCCCATTGGTAGCCTCCGAGTTATAGTTGACTTGGAGGCTTAGGACGCCCACGACGATCTGGTCGACCATAACTGCATCTGCTACGACCCCAGTGTTGTCAGAGAGACTTGTCGGCTCAGTCATGACGTGTTCATGTGAGGGATATGTCGTCTCTTCAACACATTGGATCGTTGATAGTCTGGAAGTGTTGGTGAGCGATTTAGAGAGCTTTCAGCTCGCTTCAGGAGTATCAATTTCTAGCTCCCTCTTCTTCTTAGACCGTAACACATGATCTAGGTACTCTCTGGTCATGCTAAGTATGCATCCTACTCCCAACATGGTGGAAAACTTAACTCTCTGGTGGGGAATTGAAGGGACCATTCCTAGTGTGACCTGCCCAGGTATACCTAAGATAGCATGGTAATCACTAACGACATCAATGACAATAAAGGTTACCTTGACCACTGTCCTCAAAGGATGCTGTCCAATATCAACCTCTAGCTCGATCTGCCCCTTGGCATTAACTCGGTGATTGGTGAAGCCTTCCAGTCGACCTGCATAAGGTGCCCCATATCCAAGAAGGTCTTGTATTAGGGGATATCTTTGCAGGCCCCCGTGTCGACCAAAATCCTTCCTGACGTGCAATCGTCTATCAACCCCGGAATCACCAAAGTCTGCTCCCTTGCAGCTACGCTGGCAGCCAACTCATAGGGATAGAAACTTATTACCTCTTCCGGAACACAACTTCTAGGAGGCATATAAGGAGCTTTGTTCAATTGATTTTTTTTAATATTTTAGGGCGGTGTTGCTTGTCTCTTCTGCAATCACCCCCCAAAGTCAGCTTAGGTTGCCTCGGCTCTGGCACCCCTCTGGCAGGCCAACCTCCACCAGCATGACAATCTCCCTTGACAAACCTGTCTAACCTTCCTTGATCCACCCACTTCTGGATGATCCTCTTCAGACTCATGCACTCTTCCGTGGTGTGCCCAGTGTCCTTGTGGTACTCACAGTACCTGTTATTGTCCCTTCTGGATTTATTTTGGGCATTTATTGGGGTTGGAGGTCCTAGGTCGACTGTATTCATAATCTTAGTCCGGCTCACTTTAAGTGGGGTAAAGCTTTCGGGGACCTTTTCTGTCGCCCTAGTTCTGTTTTTACCCTTATTATCATTATTTTTCGCCGGCCCCCCTTTTGACGACTCACCAGCCTCAGAATGCTTTGAGCACTTATCTTTCTTTCTTTCCTTTTTCTCCTCGGTTACGGCCACATCATAGGCCTCTCAAATAGCTCCTTCCTTGTGGTCGCCTTCCTAACCTGGAGCTCGTAGACCAAATCAGGAGAGGACACTCCGTTTTTTAAACAATTTATGACCTCCCTGTCTGTGAGGTCTTCCTCGATCTGGTCGACCAATTCCTTGAACCGAGTAAAATAACTCATGGTACTTTCTGTCTTTCATTGAGTCATATTGTTTAGGTCGGTGACCATCTTCTTACGGGCCCAGCCATAGAGAACCTATCCAAGATTTTTTTTCCTTATGTACTTCCATGAGGTGATGCAGCCAGTAGTCAGGCCTCGAAACCAAGTGAGTGTTGCACCTGTGAAGGTACTGGTGAGTGCCTTGCACAGTATGTCATCCTCAGAGGAGACCAAGCACATTGTGGCCTCGAAATGCTGCATATGATTCAAGGCGTTGGTCGCGCCCGAATACTTGTCTAACGGTGGCAATTTGAAACCCACGGGAGGCCTTTGGTCGAGCAAATCCTAGGACAATGGCCAAAGAGTACCGTAATTTCGTTCGACCTTCCCATCAGTCTCCTTCATGTCTGCCTCCATATTATCCAACCTTCTTTTCAAATTGAGAAGCTCCCTAGCATCCAGGTCACTTCTTTGACGGGATACATAATTATACTTTTGTCTCTCTTCTCTGTGGGGCTCCCTTCTAGACATGGTCCGCTGTCGTTCATTTTGTGGGGGTGTCACCTCTCTCCTTTTTTGATGAGACAACGACCTTTCTCCCCTTGCGGGTGACCTACGTCGAGCCCTATCAGCTTCAAGCCGCCTCCTCTGAGCTGAGTCAGCCTCTTGCTCCCTCTACTGGTTGAGCCTATCCCTTAGATCGCCAGTCGGGTCTATGGAAATATGGGAGGGAGGAGGCATCTCGATCCTCGGTTATTCACCAGACGGTCTAGGACCTCCGTTAGTCCATCTGTGGGAAGTGATGGATGGAGCTACTCTCTGCGATCTCCTATCGTCCTTGTTGGGAGACTCAGGCATCTCCAGCAGCTCGTCTTGAAAATCGAGCAAGCTTTGCAGTATCCTAGCCCGCTCCAGCAGAATTTCCTTCCTACTTGGGTGAGTAGTTGAGGGACTTGGAATGTTGCCTGCAACTGTTCAACCTACTTGGATCCTCTTAAATGACTGGTTTTTCCCCTGATCATGCATAAGCCTTTTCTGCCTTCGGCAATCTTGTAGGCCTTCACAGTCAGCCACACTATTGGAACTAGTGGCCCTCCTAGGGGGATTACCTGGTGGGAGAGGAGGCAGATTTGCAGTCCTATTTCCAGTGCCTGCCTCGATGTTCCTTATTGTCTTACTTAGGATTGGATCACTGGAGGAAGTTGTGGTACGTCCGTCAGAAACCATGTTTGTGGTTTGAATAGAGTTTCAAGGTCTAGCGTCTATCGTTCCCGGTAATGGAACCAAATCGATGATGCAAGAAACGATCCAGATCAGCCTTAGTCCAGTAGTTAGGTTGATCTCCAGCTAATAGACATGAAACCACGAACACACGACTAGCTGGGTTGGTCTCGGCTAAGACCTCCGGCGTGATGATGAGATAACGTGTATTTGTCCTTATAAACTGAATTGAATAATAGAATACTCAAATAGAAAAATAAGACATTACCCGTTCACGTTGGATGATGTAGGGTATTTATAGTGTTGAAATAGGATCACGTTGAATCCCTAGGATCACGGAGATAATGCTGGCATAACTTGACTCCGGAAAAGTAGGAGACGGTTACAAATAACGACGTGAATTGGCGCACGTGTTAGTAGGTCGAGGTCGACTGAATAGCCAAGTGCGACCTGACTTTATGCTTTGGCTTGATAATAATTTCACAAGTATATGATCGTATGTCGGACGAAGCTAGGTCGGGACCAATGATGGTCAGACAATGAGCTAGGTTGACTGATTGATGCTGGGCTGTTGGCAGTGTAGCAATTGGGCAAGCCATTCAATAATATAGTAGATTGGTGACAAAAATGTTGGGCTTGATCTGTTGGGCCTGGGTCGTCACTTTTATTCCGTTCACTAGATAAATTAAAAAACTCTCTGAGACAATAATTTTATTCGGCCCGACTTGATCCAGTTGAAAAAATTACAAAAATCGATAATATAATAAGATAATAATTTTCTAAAAGACCCATTTATGATTTTAGGTCCCATGAAAATCATAAAGTAATAATTATTATAAGTTGGAAAAAATAATTATTACAATTTAATTTAGTGGAAATATGACTCTATGATTGTTTGTTTCCTTTGAAGTTCAAATCTAGTTGAAGTTTATATCTAATTTTTCTTATTGTATGCAATAGTTACGGTGTTATATTTTCAAATTGTATCATAAAATTTTGAATAGTTTTAGACGACAAAAGTCCATATTTTCGCGTGACAGATTGCAAAGGCACTGTATCATCTTAGCTTCATCCTCGACATTGTTCTCAATGATAGTATCATCTTAAACAGGCTTCATTTTCACCCGATAGTTTATTATATTGTCGATATTTGTTTGCAATGCGGTTGAATTTTATTAGGCAATTTGCAATTTAGTAACCTTTGTTTTTACACTCTTCACAATTTGATTCTCAGCATTGAAATGTTACTAATATGCTTCATAAGTTTGACATTTTGTTGCAAATCGGTATAAAAATTAACGAGGTGTTAGTTTTTTGACGAAATTAGGCATGTGCCATACATATGGCTTTTGTGGGGGCATATTAGTCATTTACCTTTGGCATGTGCGATTTATGTGATGTTCCATCTGCTCCCTTAATAACAACAACAACCCATCAATACCCATTAACGTGGAATTCACACAAAATGTTCATATCTGAAAAACAAAAATTAAGTTGATTTTAGTGGTTGTAGCGATGGTTGCAGTTGTGGTTTTTGCGGTGATGGTGGCTACAGTGACGGCGGTGGTTGTTTGTGAATGGTGGTGGTTGTCGTGATGATAATGAATATTGTGGTGGTGGTTGTCATGGCGGTGGTTGACTATGGTTGGTGGTGGTTGACTAGGTTGGTGGTGGCCGAATTTGGTGTGGGATCGGTGGGTGCTGAGTGATGAGGTTGCATAGAAAATCATGTCATGTGACTTGACCAAAATTTCCTTCTAAAAAATCATGTGTATGGCACATGACACCCTTTCCATCTAAAAACTAACACTCGTTAGTTTTTGTACCTACTTGCAAGAAAATGTCAAACTTAAGAATTAAAATGGTAACATTTCAATGTTAGAAATCAAATTGCAAAGAGCGTACAATCATAGGTTACCAAATTGCAAATTGTCCAATTTTATTTTGCTTAAAAAAACATTAATTTTCACAAGGGCCTAACAGCATGGATGAGAAATGGCAGAAAGCCCCCAAAAGCCCACAAAAGCCCAATGTGGAACGATATTCCAGAAGGCGAGCACCATTTCTCAAACCTACAAGGCGCGACGTCGTTAGAAGTTCAAAACCCTCACACACAGTAGCAAACCGGTAGTTTTCTCTATCTTTGTTCCATTCCCCGGCCGTCGTCCTGAAATCTGAGCTCCGGTTTCTCAGAGACAAGACCAACTTGTGCTTCTAGTGTCGCGATCTAGGGTTTCAAAAATATTTCCTCCGTTAAAACTTTGAATCTCCGATGGCGATTGGAACAAATGCTATTGATATTCTCGGTGACCGACAGTCTGGTCAGGACGTTCGCACACAAAATGGTAATCTCTCTATTCATTTCATATATTTGTGTATATATATGAACATGTAAATGTGAGATTAAGTCTAGATTAGCTCTGTCGTGCAATTTGACTGCTTGCGTAGAAGCAGAAAGTGTAACTGTTGACATTTGCAATTGCCTTTACAGAATTGATTGCATTCTTGCCCCTTTTCAGTTTTTGGTTTGAGGACACTCACATTGTGTTGAGCTCAGATTATAGAAATTGCTACCACTGAAGCAAAAGTACGAATCTTGAGATATGTGTTATCATAAATGATTTGTGGTTTCTGCATCTCATGAATAAACATGCACCCATTGGCAGTTGGTATGGTTAGCTCTGATTAGGCGATTAGGTTAGGCCAGTTGCGGAAGCATATTAGCAACCTGATTAACAAAAGTGATAATTTATATTCTTACATTTCTTTTTTTTTATCAGAACCACACTGCTAGGTTGTATGTATGTGCAGATAATATGACTGTATCTATATATGCATTTGTACCTTTGATTAGGGTAGCTTTGTTGATTACATTATTGTGGAAGCCACAAGAACTACTGCTTACACTAGCAGTTGCATTGGGAGAAATGTTTGTTGGTTTTGACGTTTGGACATTTATATGAATATGCATGTATAGCATTATGTGGTAAGTTATGTTAAGCAATGTCAATTTTATAAGCAGAAAGTTTAGTGCTGAAATTGGAACTTGATATGGCAGAGAATATGTTGGTTTTACTCATATTTTAGATTGCTTGAATAATGGATTGATATTTTGGTTTGTGCAGTTATGGCGTGTCAAGCAGTTGCAAATATAGTGAAATCTTCACTTGGTCCTCTTGGACTTGACAAGGTACTAAATATTTTTACCTCCTACATGACACCCAGTTAACAACCATTTTGTAAGAGTGAGTCCTACATATAGCCAGTAGTGATTAATACTTTTGTAATTTTGTCTTTGATTTATTTTTTATATCATGATGTTCATGGATTGGAAGGTCCCAAAAGGGAAAACACGACTAATTGATTGGCATGGAGGGATTGTATTGGCACATAAGGCGGAATAAGAGTCTGACTTGAAATAGAATCATAGTTCAATCCCACACGAATAGATCTGGGAGTTTGAGTGCGTATTATAGGTGTTAACCTGCTACTACCATGTATCATTTTTTAATGTGCATGCACACCCAAAAGTCAACAAATGATACTGGCGTCGAGTTGTATTATAGGTGTTAGCCTGCTACTCACCAATTGCTGGCCCATTAAAGCACCAAGGTTATGCTCCACCACAAGCCCACCCAAAAATCACCTAATGATGTTGGTGCCTGCTTGTAGCCTTGTAGATTGACAATTTATAAGGCACATCACATTTTTTTGATGTGGGGTTGGTGTATTACAATCTCCCTCATTAAATCATTGATGTCCCTTTCAAGGCCATTTGAGTCGGCACCTCGGGCTAGGGTTCCCACTAGGATTGACGCCCATTGCGATATAGGATTCTGACAAGGATTGGCAATTCTGCGATGAGAATTCAAGAGGTGGCTCATATGGGTTGCCTTTTGTCCCATACAATACTTTGTTCCCACAATTATGACCATGACTCACTATGATGCCATTTTTTAACGACTCAAGCCCTAAATTTTGGTCCTGCACATGCACCATGTACTGGTCAACTAATCCTACTCGAAAGTTCATGAGTGGTGTTTGTGTCTGGTGGTAGTAGGTGGACACTTATAACACACTCAACTCCCACACATCTATTTGACGGGTGATTGGATATTAATGCAACTTTTTCTACTGAAAATTACCATGCATATAAAATATCAAAGTTGGTGTTTCCTTGGAACATTATTGATGACCATATCCATATACCTATTTGTATCGGATGTCAATGGAGAGGCTAACAGAGTCTTAAATTTGTGATACGATAAGGCTATAAGTACTATGTATACAGATAGCTGTCTCTAAATAGTGAATGTTATGCAGGGAATGCAATCGTTTCATTTAGATAAGAAGTTTGAAAGTGTATGTGTTATACCGGATCTGGAAAGAGGATTAGAAAAAAGTAAACGCAAATAAAGAACACAGATTTGCGTGGAATAATGCGTTAGCTAAGTCCATGGACAGAAGGACACAAATTTTATTAAGAATTAAGAAGTTCGATTATAGATTACAGTAGGGTACTAGAGATAATAGATTATATATAGTACTCTTCTAACCCTAATCAGAAACTTTAAACAAACTTGGGCCATAAATACGAAATCCGAGCCCAATTAGGAGATACCTCGTACCGTCGGGCCATGGAAGTCTCCTTCCATGGATCCCCAGGTCCCCCCCCCCCCATCCCCCGACGCGTTAGTGCATGTAGTGCGCCATTCAAGACATTCCAACAGTATGTATTTGAGACATGTTTTATTTAACGGTTCTCATACAAAGCTCTTGTTTAAGGGGAGTCAAAAATTTTGAGGCTGAGTGTACTATCACCGTGAAATTAGTTTTTGCTTGAAATTATATTAATTCAAATATATCTTCTGAGGTAGTATCATTCTCAATTTAAAGTATAGCTTTCTTTTTAATATAAACAAACTGTCACACGCACCTTCCCCAGTTTGTAGCTAACACATTAATACCCCTATAATGGCAGAAAGTTGGAATGCCATGGAATATAATTATGTTCTTAGGGTGTGTATGCTTTGGCGAATAGTGTTGATGGATGCTGATGGTCTCTTACTTTGAACATTATTTCCGAGTTTGCTAGACACCCTTGAAATATTCAGAGCACAATGTTGATTGTATCTAGGAAATTTATCTTCTTTGATATTTGTGTCAGTGAGAGATTTCTTTTTACGTGTACTGAGTCTTTTGGTTGTTTTTTTGTTGTCAGATGCTTGTTGATGATATTGGTGATGTCACAATTACTAATGATGGTGCTACAATTCTCAAGATGTTAGATGTAGAGCATCCTGCTGCCAAGGTTAAACCTCGGAGACTGATGACTATTTTCTAATCTTAGTGTTTGTTATAGTTAATAATGGAAATTGATTAGCTTTTGCCACTTTTATATAATTACGTTCTATGGGTTTATGACTTCTATAGGTTCTCGTTGAGTTGGCTGAGCTTCAAGACCGAGAAGTTGGAGATGGGACAACTTCAGTGGTCATTATTGCAGCAGAGTTGCTTAAGGTAACGTCCATGTGGTGTTCAGTTCCTTTTGGGCTAGCCTTTTTATATACATTTTTTAATAATTATGTTTTCTTAAATTGCAGAGAGCAAATGATCTTGTGAGAAATAAAATTCACCCAACATCTATTATCAGTGGATACAGAGTTAGTAATCTCAATTTCTTTCTCTTTTCGCATGCCCATTCTCCACTCCCGAAGTGCCTCCCTACTGATAACTTTCTAGAGTGTTGTCAAGATTTGAGAAGTGAACGTTCAAATGCATTATCTTATAAACATGACTTATTCCTTATTTTGGCAGCTTGCTATGAGAGAGGCAGTCAAATATGTTGATGAAAAGTTGGCAGTGAAGGTATTAATCTTTATTAACTAATTTGAGATATGGTTTGAATACTTGATGATTTGTTTAAGAACTCATGTCTTTTATATGACATGCATATAAAGTTCCATTGCCTAGTGTTTACTTAATAGAAACGACATTTTAATTCAAATACAGTGTTAATGTGATAATTCACTATTGTCATGCTTTAAAGTTAACAATCATGTCATTCTTCACTATTCATCAAGTGTATATTGTTTTTAACAGGAGTTGTTGGCCATCTACTATATATCTGGAAATTTGTAGCTGGATATACTTGTCTGTCTTCATTTTATTATTAGGAACTAAATGAGTAGGATTACATTTTTTTTGCTGCATGTGCAACTGGTGCACATCTCTTTCTAATTCGCTTTTTTCTTAACTAGGTATCCCAACTGGGGAAAGATTCTCTCGTAAACTGCGCAAAGACTACCATGTCCTCTAAGTTGTTAGCAGCTGACAGTGACTTCTTTGCAAATTTGGTATGCTTTCTGGGCCCCGACAATCACTTTTCTTTACAAAAGTTATTTGCTATTGTTATTGCTCTATAGATGTGTAAGTTACATCTTGAGTATATTACTGTTGAGAGTTCCTCCTTCAATATGATATTGGAGATTTGTTTTCCACTTCCTCTTTTCCTCCTTCGAAAAGATACATGTATATTATTTCTTCTAACTTGAAAAGAAATGACTAACTTTGAAATTTTAAACGTTTTTTTTCTTTTGACAGCCATATGCTTACATTTTAAAATTCATTTCCTCAAATTTTGTTTGTAAACCCCCATTACTTGCCTACTAGGCAGTAGTCCTGATGACTTGAGATAAGCATTTCTTTCACCCCTTCTATTTTTAATGAGTAGGCCTGCTCAATAAGGAGGCTCCAATCTGCGTACTCATGAAGAGTATTACACATGTTCTGGCTAGAGTCCATTCGAAATAAACAAAGCTTACTGATGAAATAAATAAATAAAACATTGACTTTGAACTTTCCCCTGACCCTCGCTTACGTTGGGATGCTTCGTGCACCGGGCTTCCCTTTAAATATTTTTATTGAACTCCCCTAATATGTTGACTTCAATTTTTTCATGGCATGCTTTCCATAGTTTTATATCCAACTCAAAGGAGTAATTAAATTTTTTTACCTCTTATATTTGAAACTTTGTATTGTATTAATCAATATTTTCTCTGCTTATCTGTCTTTAATTCGCACTTCTGTTGCTCACTTACTCATCTGGTCAATTTTTTTTTTTAAAAAATGATATACTATTTCCTCTTTTAGGTTGTGGAAGCAGTACTATCAACTAAAATGACCAACGCACGTGGTGAAATCAAATATCCGATCAAGGTTGGTTCGTTGCATGAAATCCATTCTTGTTAGGGAGTACTTGTACTGATTATATTACTTTATTGAGCTCCTTGAGGATTTCCCATTCGTTACGTGGTATAGTCTTGATTGATTCAGTTTGTTATTCAAATGACATTGTTGCTACTCAGGGAATCAATATACTTAAAGCTCATGGAAAAAGTGCTAAGGATAGCTATTTGTTGAAAGGCTATGCTCTGAATACTGGTCGTGCTGCACAAGGAATGCCACTAAGAGTTGCTCCTGCAAGGATTGCCTGTCTCGACTTTAATCTTCAAAAGACAAAAATGCAATTAGGAGTCCAAGTCTTGGTCTCTGATCCTAGAGAGCTGGAAAAGATTCGTCAAAGGTTATTACTTCACAGTTCTTCTTGCTTCTTGTTTCTTGTTTCAAAGGTCTAATGTAGAGAGCACTATCTATTAACTCTTTCTTTATCAAACATTTCATATCAAGAAGAGGTAGGGTTTTCCGTAGACTGTTAATTTTGCATAACCAGTATGATAGAATTATACATGTCTTTTCTGCTAACAATAATGAAAACAGAGTATGTGTCCATATTTTATTCAATTGTGAGAATTTACTGGCCATGTGATGATTTGTACAAAAAAATGACATGTATGCTTTTTACTATTTTTCTTATTTTGGTAGCATTACAGCACTGAACAATCTTTTGTGTAACAGGGAAGCGGATATGACCAAAGAACGTATTGAAAAGCTTCTTAAAGCTGGGGCAAATGTCATTCTAACGACAAAGGGGATTGATGACATGGCACTCAAGGCAAGCTTATGACTTTGTTTCAAGTAGTTTTACTAACACTCTCATTCTGGCTCAAGGCTCTTCCTTGAGTGAACTACATTCCCTTGTTTTGTACATGCACTTAATTTTCTACTTAGGGCCGAAACACACTGTGCCATGCTAGTAATTCTTGTCCCTTTCCTTAGAATATAGCCCTTTTAAATCAGCTTCTGAGATGATAGGTAGAGCTTGAACATTATGGCTCTGCACATTTGCTCTAAAACTATTTCGACCGGGAAAACCTATTAATCAACCTTACTCTGATATAAGATCATATAATATTGGCTTTTGTTATAGAGCTAATCAAATGATGCTCCATATGTTAACTATGCCGACTTGAAAGCTCACATTTTTTTTTCTTGATTTGGCTTGTTTGAAGCCAGGGTCTAGACTCAAGATGCTTATGTGTTCATTGCCATTTTTTAATCTTCTTGATTCGATTATGTAAACCTCTAAATGTTGGATATATCTGTGGTATTGGTTCCTTGTGCAGGCTTATGGATTCTATTTTGCTATCATAGCCTTCTTTTTTAATATTTGCTTGTTCCAAAAGCACATCATTTGAGCCTTCGCCCTCCCCCCCTCCCCCCCCCCAAATCAGATATACGTTATTTTAAATTGTGTATCTGTAGTTGGTATGTATTAAGATGTAGTTGTCAGGGGATGAAGATGTTAGATTATGCTGTTGGCTTCTTATGCATGGCAAATCTTATGACCTTTTTTTATCCTCTGATATCTCTGTGTCAAGGGTGGGCTGGTTAAACGTACACTGTTTATGAGTTACGTTATTTTCCTACATTTACACCGAGGTTCTGACTTAAAGGCTATTATCACATGTACTGGCTGTGTGATAAAAGATTTTTTACAGGTTAAAAACTGTTATGGTTTTTTTAAGAGGGTCCTGAACATCTCTCTAATATAGCTTGTGCTATTTTTTCAGTACTTTGTTGAAGCTGGTGCAATTGCAGTTAGACGTGTTAAGAAGGAGGATTTGCGTCATGTTGCCAAGGCTACTGGTGCAACTGCTGTATGTTCCTTAGCTTGTCTTCATAGTGGTACTATCTGAATATTTCAGCTTGAAGATTGCTAATTGTATCCAAATTCCCGAACTTATTTCATTATATTTTCTTTGTTCATGCCTTTTTGCTTCAATAATGGTTTCAATAAGAGAAGAAAGGATACAAAAATGCTTGAGGTGGTTTGAACATATTCTTGTAGAATAGTGGGTAGCTTTGGAGAGTAATAGTATCAATTCCCACAACCCTACCAGAAGCTGGCTAAGACCAAACAATTGAAATAATTAAGAGATGAGGAGTGCAGCTTGAGTGGTGAAATAGTTAAGAGACGAGGAGTGCAGCTTGAGTGGAGCCTTACCCTTGTCCAGAGAATGACAAAAATGATTTATTTAGCTGGCTCCAAGTAATTGGGACTAAGGCAGAGTTGAGTTGAGTTGAGTTTGAGTTGTGTATTGGATTGTGCTATGGTTCTTTTTTAAGTATCTTGTAATGCTTGATTTTCTCTCCCTTGATTTTTTTACTGTGCCACTTGTGGTGTGCAGGTATCGACATTTGCTGATATGGAAGGAGAGGAAACATTTGACGCATCATTTCTTGGACAAGCAGATGAAGTTGTGGAGGAGCGAATTTCTGATGATGATGTCATAATGATAAAGGGAACCAAAAACTCAACTGCAGTATGTGTTTCAATATTTCAGCATTACCCTTGACCAGTTCAGCTAAAGTCCTTTAGATTAGGACATGCTACCATGAATTTGTTGGAACCTGCTGCATGTTGTTGAAATTCACGCTCATCATTTGAGTTGGTCACCATGCATACCCAGACCCTTTTTCCTAATAGTAGCATGTGAAGTTATTGATGATTTCTATAACTAAATCATAAGGTTCCACAATCGGTTACTCTTTTGTTCCTTCTTGGTCTGTTAATAACAAAATTTCCCTACCCCAGCTCCTCGGAGTAGTCTGATCTTTCTTAAATTCTACAAGTGTCAAAATGTTTTGCAAAGATGTCTGATTTTACATTGCCACGCGGTCTTCAGGTTTCGTTGATACTTAGAGGTGCAAACGACTACATGCTTGAGGAGATGGACAGGGCTTTGCATGATGCTTTATGTATAGTCAAGAGGACGCTGGAATCAAATACTGTGAGTCCCAGCCTTCGCTGATCATTTTACTTATATAATTATGTTTTGACGTGAAGCATGTTTTAGATTTAGATAACAGACTTACTATCGTGCCTAAGCATTCTTGTGGTGTTGTTAATACCAGTGGTACATTTAGCTTATTGAATTTGAGCACATACTGATATGGGATAACTATGGTTGGCTAAAAGCGCTCTAAACTTCTACTCCAAACTGCTGCAATCTATCTTCTCAATAACTTAACTACAATGTTTTAAGCATCCAAAAATATTTGCTCCTGGGCGTCCTTATATAATGGTGGGTGAGTCGCTCCATTTATTCTCCCTAACCATACTCTAAACATAACTTTTCCTTAATATTGTGGACACATTTCTTGTGAAGCATCTCTGAAACAAATCTCAAATGGCTGACTTGTGTTTGTGATTACATATGAAAATGCTCGTGTTATGCCTAGCATTAGTTGCCCTCTTAACTCGTTGCTTGCTAGTGACAGTTTTCAGTGGTTTGTCCAGTAGGGCATGATCAGTCAACATTATTATTGTGACATTCTTTTTAATGACATGTCCATTAGGAAATATCTGGAGATTGTTAACTTTTTTTTTTTGTTTTTCCTATTCATTAGAACAAAGATGGAAGCCATTTGGATAGGTATCTGAATTTTTCTGCTTACTATGTGCATTTTTGTGAACAGGTTGTTGCAGGTGGAGGGGCAGTTGAGTCTGCATTATCAGTTTATTTGGAATATCTTGCTACAACTTTGGGATCTCGTGAACAACTGGCAATAGCAGAATTTGCTGAATCACTATTGATTATTCCTAAGGTTCCATGTGATATTTGATTTCATTGTAGTTCTCACCCTCACGTGCTTATTGTGGAGCCAATTATAACACTATACTTGTCCAGGTGCTTGCTGTCAATGCTGCAAAGGATGCAACTGACTTGGTTGCCAAATTACGTGCATACCACCACACAGCACAAACCAAGGCAGATAAGAAGCACCTATCAAGGTAGTTTGTTGTACATTATGAACTTATATGTTTATGCTTTATCTACGTTGCTGATAACAGAGGCAGATCTATATGCATATTAATGGTGGCAGCTGACCCATTTGATTTAAAACCAAAAATATAATAGTGTAAAATTTCTCAAATATCTTTAAAATTAGAGATCTTAGTGTAATAAATTAAACTTTGCCCCCATTCATGTAAAGAAAAAAATACACTCCCTTCTTCCTGAGTAAGGTTCACACTTTCCTTTTTGGTAAATTCCAGATTTAGGTTCATTCACACTTTGCTTTATTCCTAAAAGGCAAAAAATGATTAGTGTATTGGACATATATGTCCTCAACTTTTTGGATAATTACAACCATTGCTTCATTAACCTATTTTTACCAACTTGCATATGAATAGTGTTTTGAACAATTATATCCCCAACCCACTTGACTTGAGTACCCCTGTTTTTAATTTCCCTAATAAGCCTGCGGTCACTTGGTTTGAACCTTACTCCGGGACGGAGGGAGTACTATTTTTTTCCTTTTAATTAATGAAAATGATTTTTGCCTCCCCTCCCCCCACACCCCCCCTTCTTAGGGTGCGTTCCCGAGTTTTAAAAACGAGAGAAAGGAAAGGGGAGGAAGTCTAATATATTTTCCTTTCTAAGGTTGCTCCCGAGTTTTTTAAGAAAGGAAGTGGACGGAAAAGGGAAGGAAATTTTTTAAGATTTTCTCTCCTACACAATCCTCCCAAAAGTGGGAGGAATTGGAAGGAAATAAAATCTTATAAAACTAACTTTTTTGATTAACCTATTTTACCCCTAAAATATAATTTTCTGTTTCTTTCATTAAGGGTACAAGTGTAATTCAAATTTTTTTCCTTCACTTTCCTCCCTAAACTCAGGAGCACTTCAAGAAGATATTGACTTCCCTCCTCTCCCCTTCTCTCCCCTCCATTTCCTTACTCTCCTTTATAAACTCGGGAGTGGACCCTTAAAAAATTTATGTCTCCACCACTGGTTGATAATAAGCTATTTAATGAATGACTCCTCCCCTGATATGGCCAATTGCACTTTTCTCCAACCTAGTTATTTGATTATGCAACATGATGTCTCTATAAAACCGTACATTGTTTGTAATGTGAAAATTACCCGCTAGTAAGTGGTTTAACATGGCTTGATTTTGTTAACCGCACCATTGCAGTATGGGGTTGGACCTTCTGAAGGGAACCATCCGTAACAACTTAGAAGCTGGAGTAATTGAGCCTGCAATGAGTAAAGTGAAGATTCTACAGGTAAGTTCAATAAACTCGTTGGTCACCTGATGTATGTGTGTGTGTGTGTGTGGCTTGACAAAGTTTTGTATGTTTTGTATCAGTTTGCAACTGAGGCTGCTATTACAATTCTACGTATTGATGACATGATAAAGCTTGTCAAGGACGAGAGTCAGGATGGCCAGGATTAGGTCTCTATGTGCTGCTGGGATAATGTTGAACTTCCCCATTGGCCACCGATTATGTTTAACGACCCTAAAATCCTGCAATTGGTTTAAATGCTTGTGGATACATATGGGAATCCTGTTTGATCAAGATTTTGTCCGTTGGATAGTCATTATTATTCTTGTAATGTAAGTTGGAATCTGTTATTTACAGATCCTAAACGGGGGATTTTTGGACTATAAGTTGGAACTGTTGTAGCGCATACTTTAGCGAGCCATTTAGGAGTGTGTTTGTCACATGTATCCTTTTTAACAACATTAAGGAGTTTTGAGGTAGAAGCTTGTTAAACATTAGAAAGTTTGCGATTCTCTTCATCTGAAGTACTTTTTCAATAAGACTCATTTTGAGCAATAATTAGGTTAATTTAGCTATTTTAATAAAAATTTAAAATTTGTTATTATTGATACTTTATTTAAATAGTATCAATAATAGTTTATAGATTTTTGTTAAAATAATTAAATTAACATATAATTATTTATGAAGTACTTTTTCAATAAGACTCATTTTGACCATATGAAGTCCTATATGAAATGCAGTGCATTTCAAAACTTGAGTCCGCTTTCCCATCATAATAAGTGTTTATTGGCAATTCGAATAACAATATTTGTTTCATATGTAAGCGTTATTTTTTAAAGACTCATTTGCTAGCCGGATAAGGATTAAAAATATTACTCCTATCACAATTAATTCATTAATATGTTTTTTTTTTTTTTGAAAGAAATTACCCCATTTTATTAACATTCACAAATAGAAATTTAGTTGACTATACACAAAAGACGTTAGCTCAACCCATATAGTGGGGCTAGCATGATCACATGCCGTCCTATAAACAACATCCGCCAAAGAATTGGCTTCACGACACACCAATCGAACTACAAAAGAAGGATGAACACCAAGTAAATCCTTAAAAGACTCAATTATCACAACTAGTTGGCCTTTAACGGTGGAGTGGTTCCATCAAACACCAGTTTGGCATCAATCTCAAACTCTACATTTTCATGTCCCATCTCAATAGCCCAACACAGTGAAATGGATTTTTGCTACCATGAAAGCTCCTGTCCAGTCCCTTAGAACCTGACATGAAATGAACAAGTGCCAAGCATCTTCCGCCTACTGTCCACAAGACCCACAATCCGTATCAATTACCACCCCCCTGGAAACTAATCTTTCCCTAGTGGGAAGACATTCACCTCCCAAACACCATAGAAAATATTTGATCTTCGGTGGGATCTTTAGCCGCCACAACTGATTCCATGGGCCAGTCACCCCTTTACTTGAGTCCAGAGTCATAGAAGTGGCTAGGTGATACGCTCTTTTGACCGTGTATATCTTAATTCCCTGATGAGGCAAAATCAAAGTTTCTGGTAAATAGGTTGAGCAAATTTAAGAGTTGATAGCCATGTGATTCTTCTTCTTGCTCAAGTGAAGAAGAATTTTTCATTTTCTTCTTCATTTCCCATTTTCCAGGTCTTAGGTCTTAGCACAACGGTTGGAGTTTTTGTCGTCATTTGAGTCGAATGTCACATGTTCGAATCGCAGAAGCAGCCTCTGCATTTAAATGCAATGGAAGATTGTCTATATTATTAAACCCATGTAGACCTGACCCTAGCACCATATTGCCCTTTTTCTTATTCTTATTGTGCCCAACAAATAAATCTTTTGTAAAAATTAATGATCATTTGAACATTGAGGGCTCAAATATCCCCAAGTTCTTCAACACATGATTAGATGTTAGGCAGCAAAACTAAGGCATTTATGGTTTGGCAGTTTCTTCCTTCGTCTTTCTCTTTTATGCCTCACAAATTACTAAATATCTGTCCTTGAAAAGGGCAAAGCTCCCTTAATTTATTAATAAGACAAACAGTAAAAGAAAAATATAAGGAGGAGGACGTAACGCCTTAACTCAAGAAATAACATAAGCTTTTAAAGGAAAAAGATAAAAGTACTATGTACATGGTTTAATTTGCAATGAGTAAATTAGTAAAAAAAAATTAAAAAAAAAATCACAAATAAGTCCAGTCACAGCCCCAATTAATACTCCTATAGTGGTCTCTATGACAAAGAGATGGTCATATTAATTAAAAAAAAAAAATGGTAGAATCTCCTTTTTTTTTCCTTCCCCATCCCTTGGTGGTGGTTGGGGGAGGGATTAGATTTGATTTGGGACTATATGTTAAAGAAGGTGGGGGGCATATATGGGTGCACGTGCTTTGATTCACTACCTAGTACGAACTCACGTGACTCCTTCCTTCCTGTTTTTTTTTTAAAAAAATTCTATTAATTTTCTTTTAGCAAACAACAAAATTAAACTTTTTTTATTAGTGATTATTATTAACCCTAATACTAAAGTAATACTCCCTTCGTTCTATTTTTAGAAGAATGTTCAAATTTTATTCATGAACAATATTTATTTTTATTCTTGGACATTTGTTTAGGGGCGGAAGGAAGGAGTAAGTAATACTACCTCCTCCCCGCACAGCGGCGGATCTAGAATTTCTTAACTGCGGGTGCACAATTTACACTACATAACTTCATACTAAAATTTTTCGTAACGCAATTACATTGCAATACATAACTTCGAATACAATTGTCTCATAGGAAAAAACAATACAAATATTTGAATTAAATTTGCACCCTACGCGTTTTCATACTTTGAAAACGTTTAATAACATCATCATTCGTTACTTTCCTAAGCAAATCTTTGTCCATATTCAATGATCAACAATAAAACCACCAAATATCCTACACAAAAATTCAACGAAATAACCATTTAATCAACAAATATATATAAATCACCTACTAAATCTGGAAAAAAAAAAAAATCAAAGCCTCAAAATTATTTTCAAACCCTAGATTTATATTTTATTTGAATGAGAGAGAGAAGTCAAAGGAGAGATTTGAGGGTTTGGAATACTTACCGGAGGACAAAGGATTGAAGCTTGATGGATGAAGAATGAAAATCGGAGGAGTCGGTGGTAGCATCTAGCTGGTAGTTCGCGTCGATCGTCTCTTCTCTACTCTCTCAGTCTCTCGTGCGCGTTGGAGTCTTGGAGAAATAGAAAATAGAAGAAATTGAATTAAAAAAAACAAACACGGTAAGTTACAGGCGCTGCTGTAACTTTGTTTGTTTGGATTTACTTCTAAGTTCACCTGCTTTACTACCCAAACAATCATTTATGCGGCTGCACTTAGTAAAAAATTTTTTTTTTTTTAAACTGGTAAATTTTTTTGACCGGGTGCACGTGCACCTGCACCTAGCACTGTAGATCCGCCCCTGTCCACGCAACACAATAACATTTCCAGTTTTTTATTGTCAATACTCAATATAGAAGTATTTGAGTAATAAATTATTTTAATGATAATTTAAAACTTTTATTGATATAAAATATTAAGCAAAAAACTCACAAAAAACGCGTTTTTTCTTAAGCTTAAAAAAAAACGTGTTTTAAATTACGGTATAACTTTCATTCTCTCAATAAAAGCAAAACTCACTCTCTCTCTCACTACTCTCTCTCTAAACGCAAAATCCATTTTTCTTCACCGTTCCTCTATGTAATTGGCATCAATGGCGAGCTCTCTTCCATTAATCAACCGGAGCAACCTCATTCTCACCGGCGACAACCCAATTCCCTCTCAATCGCCCATCACCGTCCCTCTCTTCCCACGTAAACGGTAAACAGAGAGCTCGCTCGCTCTCTCTAATCGGCATCAATTGCGTCCTCACCTCAATTCCAATTTCTTCCTCGTTTTCCGGCGGCAGCGAACGTAGCAGCAGCGACAATGATGAGTTCCATTTCATACGGCGACCCAATTCCCCTTCAATTCCAATTTCTTCCTCGATTTTGACCTAGGATCATCCCACAGCTTGACAATTTCATACGCACGCAGATTTCATTGACGACGAGAATAAGGGATTTTAATTTGAGTGCCAGTTTATTTTAATTTGAATGCCAGTTCATTTTAATTCGAGTGCCAGTTTATGTGTTTTGGATTGCCAGTACAACCCGTTGTGCAGAACAAATGAGATGGGAATTTGAATGCCAGTTCTTGTAATTTTGAATGCCAGTTTTTGTAATTTTGAATGCCAGTCCATGTTTCTTTGAATGCCAGTTCTTTTTTTTTTTATTATCAGCAAAAAAATTATCAGTGTTTTTGAGTGTCAGTATATGCATTTTTGAGTGCCAGTAAATGTGTTTTCAAATGCCAATCCATGTATTTTTAAATGTCAGTGCTTGTATTTTTGAGAGCCAGCAAAAATATTAGTGTAACAAAGTGCCAGTGTTAGTGTAACAGAGTGCCAGTGTGAAGAGTGTCAGTTTATGTATTTAAAAGTGCCCGTGTAAAAAGTGCAGTTTCGGTTAACAAAGTGTCGGGTTTACACTGGCACTTTGTTAAACTGGTACTGACACTTTTTTCGCTGGCACTTTGTTACATATGCACTGGCACTTTATCACACTGGCAGTTTGTTAAACAGGAACTGACATAAACGGGGGAACCATTAATTACGAAAATGCCACCGTTTATTTTGAACATGGTTGCCAGTAATTACAAAATTGTCACCGTTTATTTTGAAAACACGTTTTTTCTTATCTTAAGAAAAAACTAGTTTTTTATAAGATCAACTCAAATATTAATAATAATAATTTTTAGATATAAAATAAATAAATACATCTAAAATTATTAATTAAAAAAAAAAGTATTGGGACGGAGAGGAGTATAAATATTCTTGACTACCATGTTACTACTGCTACTGATGAAACTAATGAAATAAACAATTGCGTGTAGTCTGCATGAAATGAATTTAATTTAGGCTCCGTTTGTTTTGGGGAAAATGTTTTTCGGAAAATATTTTCCTCATTTTTCGGTGTTTGTTTCGCACCAGAAAATGGGGTAAACTTCATTTTTATCTTATTTTCCAGAAAACATTTTCATTTTTCGAAAAACATTTTGCCGAAAATCATTTTCCGAAAAATGTTTTACGCTAAACAAACGGAGCCTTATTAATTGAAACCTCTCTTAAAGCACCCCACCCCACCCCACCCCACCCCAGTTATAACCTAGCCAATCATGTAGTAGGTTGTCACACTTCACTTTAAAACCTAATTTCTGTCCTAATTCTTACTTTTATTAAAAATAATAATCCAGAAAAATATATATATATCCAAAATATTTGAGTAGTCGGATGGGAACATTGTTATGACAATGAGTATTAGTTATACTTATTCCGTCTCATAATAATAATCTTATACTTCCTCCGCCCCAATAAAAGCTTCACTAATTACCCAAAAGGACGTCCCGTTAGAAGCTTCACCTTTCCTTTTTTGGCAAAAAATCTTTACTATTTCCTTCACTCATTCTCTCTCCTACATTATTTTAATACTCACAACACCATTATAATTTACTATTCCCTCCACTCATTCTCTCTCCTATTTTCAAATTACACTCACAACATTTTTTTTTCCTCCCATTTTCATAATTTGCATGCCCACCCAAAAGGGTGAAGCACTTATTGGGACGGAGGGAGTATTTAACTATTCAAAAATATAAATAATAATTAATTTTTATTTTTATTATTATCTAATAGAATAAATGATGATAGACGAAGTCAATTCATACATGAAGAGAGAGAATTGATATAAATGACTGAAGTTTTATTATTACCATTGTATGAATATATATACAACTTAGAAATCACTAATTAAGAAAATATAAATTACAAAAGAATAAGAAATACTATTACAATAAGAAATTATAATAATAAAAAAACTATTACAATAAGAAAAATAATATATGATTGTGATTTAATATATCTCTATCATTATCCTCAATTCTCTATTGGAACAATCATTACTTCTCAATAGATTTATCATAACGCTAAATTTGAATTTCAATAGTTTTAACATATCATTGAGTTTTAGAAATAGGACAAACATAAATAAAAAATGGTTTTCATTCTTTTTTAAAGAGAAAGAAAAAGAAAAAAAAAAAAGAGGTCACAATACATACAGGCGGAGTACTTCCTCCGTATCACTCGAAAGTTTTTCCAAAAAATTATCTCACCCAAAAGTTTAAAATTTAAAAAAGGACTCAAAAGTTTAAAATTTAAAAATGAAGAGTTTTTATTTGTGGACCCTAAATATCATACTTATAACAATTATATGCTAATTACTCCCTTCGTCCCATCTCACTTGACACTTATTTCCATTTTGGGCCATCCCAGCTCACTTGACACTTCCCAAAATAGCCTACTTTTTATAATTTTATATTCACTCTACCCCATCACTCATTCTCTCTCTTCATTTTTCACCACTCAATTTATTCAACCAACACTACTATTTACCCCACTCATTCTCTCTCTTCATTTTCTATCACACATTTTTTTATTTTATTCTTTTTTCTTAGTTTTCGTGCCCACCTCAAGGGTGTCAAGTGAGGTGGGTCGGATGGAGTATTTGCTACTCCATTTTTTTTTCTCTCATCCAACTATCTACTCTTATAACTATAACGCATCACTTTATTAATTTTTAAACCCTTTTATTTTTAATGGGACGGAGGAAATTGTTTATTTATAGGATGATTATCATAATTCCACAAAGTGAGAGCACATGAGGCATGCACGTGCCGGGATTTAAGCCTCGGGATCACACACCCAGCCCTCCTCTCACGTGATTAAATAATGTCTCTCTTTCAGTACGTCCACTCAATCCTTATTATCTTAATCATCCACGGATTACGAGGCTAATTAATCAATCTTTAATCTCTCTTTCCTCAATGGTGGTGGCCGGAGTGGAGGAGGAGCTGTAACTCCAACCTACCTCTTTTTTCTTTTTCCTTTTTCCAGACAATATTAATGATATTTTCGCAACCTAAATTTTGATAATAATGTAAATTTCTTATTATAAAATATGAATTACTGAATGTAACTTAATATCTAGTAGTAAATGCGTAAACTCCTATTACGTAATGTAAGAATTCTATTACGAAATATTAATGTGAAACATTTTGTACAAATATAAAACATGTTACTAGAGTTTAATTTAAAATATTTAGTAGTGCATTTATAAAACTTTTACTACCTAATATAAAAATTATTTTACGTTACGTTTAGTTATGTTTTATATTTTATAATAAAAAGTTTACATTAATTATCAACATTTACACTAAAAGACTGCAGCAAAATCTTGGCTACATCAATTCTAGTTTCCTTTAAAACTAAAGGAGCAGAAAGAAAGATTGTTCATATCCACTGGGTCCGGGAGTGGCAATGGCGGGACCAAAGTAACTATTACCTTCGTCTCGATTTAATATTCTTACTTTTTTTTTTTAGTTCATACATTTAAGGTTTTTAGTTTTTTTTTTTCTAAATAGTAATGCAACTCACTTTGCTACACTCAAAATAACAATCCACTTAGTATTTTCTATCAATTTTCTATATTTTATTTTATTTTTATCTTTTCATAATATTTACTTTTTATTAATTTATGTACAAATTCAAACCAGAAATATTAAATTGTAACATAAATACATCAAATCTTTATAACGATAAAGGGGCTCAAAAATATTACAGCTAGGTGTTTGATGGTACGGATCGTACCTCCCCATTTACTTTCCCCTACCTTGTTTTTCTCTAAAGGATTTGAATGATTGTTCTCAATAGCCAAATTTGAACAGAGAAGAATAAGTTGGATTTATTTTATAATTTCTTAAATTTATCAATTTTACCTTATAAAACAAACAATATTTAATCTCACTATATAATTCTTAGCTTAATAAGTACACTCTCCTTCTCATTTTATTAAGTTCACCATCCCATTATTTCACTAATTATTTCACTAAGTACACCTTATTTATCAATTTACTTTCTTTTCAATTACCATCACCTTAGGTCACCCCTCCCCATCTTCTCCGGTCAACAACTCCATCAACCATCAATTACCTCTTTACCAATAATATACATTGCTCTGTTTTATTGCTCTATTTTAAAAGGATAGTACTACTCGTATACATTTTAATATTTTACTGAATTTTGAAATAATATTAAGGGACAATTATTAAATAAAGTTTTAAACAACTTCACGCTCCATCTCAAATTCTTCAATTCTTGTGTTTCTATATATCTTGATATCTACCGTGACCATATATATAATTGTATTGACATTGCTAATCTGCATCATAAAAAAATTAAGAAGAAAGATAAGAATAATGAAGGACAAAAAAATAAATAATTAGTGACCTGAGATATTAAAGGAACAAAACAATTTTGAAAGTCCAGTCACAAACAAAGAGGAAACTAAAAGAAAGTTAAAATTATTATTGAAAATTGTACTACATTTCATTTATCTTGCATATTATTTATTTATTAACTTGATTGAATTTTGATAAAAAACTTGTGTAAGTAAGGGACAATGACAGGCCAAGAATGAATGGTAACTTTGCACGCCGGAAAGTTAACCCCAAGATTTGGCTCACCGTATCTAAAATGAAAGAAAGACAAAGAAAAGTGCATTGAATAATTAGTCTCACTATGCCAGTCGAATTTCGACGGATTACTCTCTAGTTTTTATAAAAATAAGAGATGTGTGTTAGAACATGGATTAAATAATATGTGTTATTGAATTCCATATGTTATAATCATTTAATAATGTTAAAGTATAGACAAAATATGTAGAATTCCATTAGGTGTAAGTACCATTAAATGATGGGCATAATGGTAACTTCTCACCGCCTTCTTTATGAAAGGGTGTAGTCCCTAAATGAAGTGCCCCTTGGATTCCTATATAAAGGCCTATCCATCAAGCCTATGAATCCACAAGTTACATTATTCTCATTCAGTCCAAACTCTTCCTAAGTAATTGAAGATTAAAGAGATTAAGGGCACTCATCATTTAGAAGATCTACTATATCCCTACTCTCTTCTTTCATTCAAGAACAAGATCAAGAACACAATCATGGATTATTCAGGTACACGCTTCCGTCTTCATCTTCTTCTCATTCTTAATCTAGTTGTGAGTTGGTTTATGGTTAATGGATCGTTTATGTTCCAACAATTGGTATCAGAGCCTACTCATATACTAGATTGAGTTTGAAATTATTATAGAGCCTTGTGCTTTAATTTATTTCATATTTGTAATCCTTGTGTGATTTCATTTGGTTTTGTTCTTGTACATAATACTCATTTGTCTAAGAGTATTATGTTCATAACTTCATTCTATTTCTGAATTTTGGTTTTACTCAAAAGGCTTTCAATCCTTAATGTAAGATTATCCCATTTTTGAACATAGCCACCATCCTTGGATGCGTTGTGAGTTTGTTCATACGCATAGCCACGCATTTTTAATGTGTTGTGAGTATGCGGATCTACTTACTTTGGTTGAAAATTGAGTCACCATTAAATTAAGAACTTCATTCAATTTCTGGCAATAATGGTAAGATCAAGTTTTAAGAGACACAATGGTTCATACAAGATTACCCCATTTACATAGCCAACATCATGTGTTTGGAGTGTGTAAATCTAGGTTTACTTGTTTGAATCATGTTAATTAAAGTGCAAACTTGTCCCATTTTCATAGCCAATAATTATAATGCATTAAAAGGGAAATTTGGTTGGAAAACCTGTTCATAAAAGGGTTTAAAATTAGTGTTCGTTAATAATTACGGGCATTGGGGACGAGTCGTCCCGTGGGACGAGTCGTGCCCATCAATTTTCTACGGAATGGGACCTTTCTCGATTCAAAGGCGCCCCCTTATAGGGACGAGTCGTCCCTTAGGGACGAGTCGTGCCCTAAGGGACGAGTCGTCCCTTTGAAATTCCAGATCGCCCGTAAAGACTTCGGTCTCAAATATTTTCGAATTTTGATAATTTATTGATAAAATATGATATCTGGACACCAGTCACGCTGATTGGCGGTTCTTAGAGTTGTTAAACTTTAAGAATGGACGGGTAGAACATAAGGATATTGTCTTTTATTAATAAATTTTCGTTGTTTTCTTACCCTTTAAAGTTTCAAATTTACCTTAAGGCCTTAATTTTTTGATTAATTATATCCTTAACATTTTGAATATAATTGACACGATTGTTTCCCAAAGGAGACCTTGTTGATTAAATTCAAACTTGTTAAAAGATGAATGTAAATATTGATATGTGATAACATGCTTGTTTCCCAAAGGAGACCTTGTTGTTGACTAAGTATTTACATTCATGGGGTAATAATTGAACTAAACTTTTGGTCATTTTAAATGCTGTGAACCATCCCAAAGGAAGGCGGGTGTTTAAAGTGAATTGTTTATATTCTTTATTGCCGAGGAACAAGTACCTTAAACTTTAGGACACTTTTGTACTTGATCCGGCCCAAAGGAAGGCAAGTATTTAAAGTGTATTGTTTAAGCTATTTGTTTACCTTAAGATAAATCAAATTATGAGTCAATTCGCAATTCAAAGATTAGTCTTGATGTCATGTTGATTATCTTTTATTTTGATGGAATTCATTTGATATAATTAATCGTTATGTAGTTTCTTATATATGTTTTGTTTCATTCTTGTTCTTCTCCTTGTATTTGATTAATGCTTCATCTGTAACTCTGCTATAAATGATGCACCTTTGCATCGGGACTAAACTTAAAACTTGGAAAAATAATATAACGATGATCTTAGGCAATATGGACATCGATCACGCATTTGGGGAATCAAGTCCCGCCGCTCTCTCTAAAGGAAATACCGTTATAGAACGGAAAAATGTTGAGCAATGGGAACGGTCAAAACCGCGTGAGTCTAATGATCATGGAAAATGCGGTTTCGGAGACATTTTTGGACAATGTCTGCGAGATCGAAAATGCCGAGATTTTTCTTGAATTCTTGTGGAAACTTGTTTCCATTCGATACAAGGGTGAAGAAAATCTTAGGGAGTATATTATTGAATTATTTCATCTTTCGATCAAACTAAAGGCACTTAAGTTAGAGATTTCGGAAGATTTGCTCGTGCACTTAGTTTTGATCTATCTTCCTCCTCAATTTGGTCCTTTTGAAGTGACCTATAAATGTCAAAAGAAAAAGTGGAATATTAATGGATTACTTTCACATATGACATTAGAGGAAGATAGGATGAAATATCTTAAATTAGAAAGTACTCACTCAAAGCATTTACTTCTTCTCGTGGGATTAAGAGAAGAGGGAAGGAAATTACGGTTGCAAGTAAGAAGCATAAGGGATCATTTAAGGATCATAAAGTCAAGAAATGCTTCTTTTGCAAGGACCTTACTCGCATGAAGAACGACTACCATAAATATCGCGAATGGCGAATTCAGGATGGTATGTCATTTGGTCTTGTTTGTACTAAGGCAAATTTGGTTTCAATTCCTTAAATATACATAGTGGTTGTATTTGGTGCAACAACTCACATTAGTTCATGTATGCGGTGGTTGCACGAATTACCGAATCCCCAGTGAAGATGAGAAATACATCTATATGAAAGCCTGAAAATTCGGTTGAAGTTATAGGCATAGGGACTTTTAGATTATTGATAAGTACGGCTATTATTTTGTATTAAATAATACATTTATTGTACCGTCATTTAGGCGGAATTTGATATCAGTCACAGTATTAGATCGGGAAGGTTATTCCCGTTCATTTGGTAATAATAAATGTGATCTTATTTTTAATTCCGAAGATGTCGGTATTAGTACTTTATCTTAACAATGACAATTTTATTTACTTCAAACAGTAAATAATATTAATGAGTCCCATAATAATGAAACCAAAACTAAAGGCACTAAGCAAAAGTTATCAAGTGAAAATTCTTGTATTCTATGACATAGGCGTTTGGGTCATATCTCCAAAGGGAGAATTGATAAAGCTTATGTCGGAGGAAATTCTAAAAACAACTTGATACTCCAGATAAAACTTTTGCATTAAGTGTTTTAAAGAATAAATTTACAAACATTAAAGGAAATAGAATTTTGAGAGTATCAAAACGTCTTGGAACTAATTCATATGGACATTTGTGGACCATTCATTAACCCTTCATGGAATGGTCAACAATATTTCATTACGTTCATGGATGATTACTCTCGTTATGGATACATTATTTTCTTCATGTAAAGTTTCAATCATTGGTCGTTTTCAAGTCTTTTAAGGCATAAGAAAGACTATTAAGAACGTTAAATCCGATCATGGTAGTGAAAACTACGGACGGTATAACGTATTGGGTGAATAACGTCTGGGTCCTTTATATTCGCTATTTTGAAGAGTGTAGGATTGTCCCTCACTACACCATGCCGGGTAAACCTAGCATAGTATATTGGAGAGACATAAATCCTTAAGGATATGGTAAGAAGTATGTTTTCTTGTACTTCTTTACCTCACTCATTATGGGCGAAGCATTAAAAACCGCTACTTATATTCTCAATAGAGCTGCTTCAAAAGCTACCGACAAAACCCCTTATGAGTTATGGACGAATAAGAAACCGTCCTTAAATCATCTTCATGTATGGGGGTGTCCAGTGAAGCTAGACCTTATAGGCCCTAATGAGGGCAAAGCTGGACCTTAATACGTAAGTAGCTATTTTGTAGGGTATCTTGAGAGATCTAGGGGATATAAATTTTATGACCCGAAAACTAGAACATTTTTTCGAGACTGGCAATGTTAGGTTCCTTGAGGATGTTGAATTTAGTGGGAGAAATAGTAATGTTTTTGAATTTGAAGAGTTAGAGGAACCACTCTATGTTCCTCAAACTTTAGTTCTGTTGGAAATCAAGTAATTGTACACGAAATTCAACAAAGAACATACAATTCAAATTAATATAGAGACTCCCGTAAATAACGGACAACATGGAAATGTTGGACATGAGGAAATTCAACAACCTCAAAATGAGGATGAACCAGTGCTCTTGAGGAGATCTACTAGAGAAAGAAGAAGTTATATTTCGGATATTTATGATATGTATCTTGCAGAGAATTAGGACACCTTAGGTTTAGTGGGAGATGATCTAATCACCTTTCATGAAGCCATTAATAGTCCTAATTCTCATAAGTGGATCAATGCCATCAATGAGGAGTTAAAATCAATGAAAGACAATGACATTTGGGATCTTGTCCCATTACCTGAAGGTGTAAAACCTATTGGTTATAAATTGATATTTAAAACCAAAAGGGATTAGCAAGGTAATATGGAAAGATATAAGGCATGTCTTGTTACTAAATGATTTACTCAAAAGGAAGGCATTGATTATAAAGAAACATTTTTTTCTGATATCTTCTAAAACCTCTCTTATGATCATTATGGCATTAGTGGCACATTATGATCTTAAGCTTCATCAAATGGATGTTAAGACAGCTTTTCTCAATGGTAACATTGAGGAAACTATCTATATGAAGAAACCAGAAATGGTGACTAATTCGAATCAAACTAGTCAACTGGTTTGTAAACTTAAGAAATCCATTTATGGGCTTAAGCCAGCATCTCGTCAATGGTACTTAAAATTTAACCAAGTTATTCTTTCATTTGGCTTTGAAATGAATCTTGGTGAAGATTGTGTGTACCATAAGTTCGATGGGAGTAGATTTATAATTGGTCTTTATGTGGATGATATTTGGATAATATTTTTCATGCTAGTAATGATAAGGACCTTCTAAAAGAAACTAAGAAATTTCTCAAACAAATTTGAGATGAAAGATCTTGGTAAGGCATCTTTTGTATTGGGAATCCAAATTCATCGTGATCATTCACGAGGTATTTTGGGATTATCACAAAAGAGCTATATAGAGAAGGTATTACAAAGGTTTAGCATGGAAAATTGTAAACCACATGACACCCTGTCTCTAAGGGAGATAAATTCAGTTTAAAGTAATGTCCTAAAATTAATTTTTAATCCAAGTATATGGAAAATATCCCTTATGCACCTAAGCAGTAGGAAGCTTAATGTATGCGCAAGTACGTACTCGTACAGATCTTGTATTTATTATTGGGATGCTTGGTCAATACCAAAGCAATTCGGAAAGAAAGAACATTAAGTCGCATCCAAAAGAATGATGAAGTACCTATAAAACATTAAACTACATGCTTATGTATATAAAATCGGATCATTTTGAGATCATTAAGTATTCCGATTATGTTTTAGTGGATGCAAAGATGTCGAAAGACATCATATGGTTATGTCTCTTGTTGAAGAGAAATAAGTATAAAATGAACAAATAGATATACAACTTATATGATCAAACTCCATGTTATTGGATCCATTTTGTAAAGTGTAATCTCTTTTAATGTTTCACGAGCATACTGCTCATATGGGTGAAACAACTTTTGATAATGCTTAAATCAGTGGGAGTTTGTGTTGTTATCTATTTCTTTGTGTTGTTATTATTTATATTGATCTCATTTGGTTAAGTAGGACTAGTTGGAGAATATATATATGCGTTCTTCATATATATTCATTAATATTCCATGCTACATATCTATACTTAATCTATGTCATTTAGTTGGATATATATATGTGATTAATGTGGGTTTAGTTGCGAATCAATTACAACGACTGCCCCTTTAGTCCCTATACTTATAAGACTAATGGACGGGATTGTGTTGGATGACAATAAACATGCACATAAGGGTTGTCATTCATGTTATAAATGATTGAGGAATTTATTTAGTAAAAGATACATATTAATAATATGTGTTATTGAATTCCATATGTTATAAAATATGAATTACTGAATGTAACTTAATATCTAGTAGTAAATGCGTAAACTCCTATTACGTAATGTAAGAATTCTATTACAAAATATTAATGTGAAACATTTTGTACAAATATAAAACATGTTACTAGAGTATAATTTTAAAATATTTAGTAGTGCATTTATAAAACTTTTACTACCTAATATAAAAATTATTTTACGTTACGTTTAGTTATGTTTTATATTTTATAATAAAAAGTTTACATTAATTATCAACATTTACACTAAAAGACTGCAGCAAAATCTTGGCTACATCAATTCTAGTTTCCTTTAAAACTAAAGGAGCAGAAAGAAAGATTGTTCATATCCACTGGGTCCGGGAGTGGCAATGGCGGGACCAAAGTAACTATTACCTTCGTCTCGATTTAATATTCTTACTTTTTTTTTTTAGTTCATACATTTAAGGTTTTTAGTTTTTTTTTTTTTTCTAAATAGACAATGCAACTCACTTGCTACACTCAAAATAACAATCCACTTAGTATTTTCTATCAATTTTCTATATTTTATTTTATTTTTATACTCATAATATTTACTTTTTATTAATTTATGTACAAATTCAAACCAGAAATATTAAATTGTAACATAAATACATCAAATCTTTATAACGATAAAGGGGCTCAAAAATATTACAGCTAGGTGTTTGATGGTACGGATCGTACCTCCCCCATTTACTTTCCCCCTACCTTGTTTTTCTCTAAAGGATTTGAATGATTGTTCTCAATAGCCAAATTTGAACAGAGAAGAATAAGTTGGATTTATTTTATAATTTCTTAAATTTATCAATTTTACCTTATAAAACAAACAATATTTAATCTCACTATATAATTCTTAGCTTAATAAGTACACTCTCCTTCTCATTTTATTAAGTTCACCATCCCATTATTTCACTAATTATTTCACTAAGTACACCTTATTTATCAATTTACTTTCTTTTCAATTACCATCACCTTAGGTCACCCCTCCCCATCTTCTCCGGTCAACAACTCCATCAACCATCAATTACCTCTTTACCAATAATATACATTGCTCTGTTTTATTGCTCTATTTTAAAAGGATAGTACTACTCGTATACATTTTAATATTTTACTGAATTTTGAAATAATATTAAGGGACAATTATTAAATAAAGTTTTAAACAACTTCACGCTCCATCTCAAATTCTTCAATTCTTGTGTTTCTATATATCTTGATATCTACCGTGACCATATATATAATTGTATTGACATTGCTAATCTGCATCATAAAAAAATTAAGAAGAAAGATAAGAATAATGAAGGATAAAAAAATAAATAATTAGTGACCTGAGATATTAAAGGAACAAAACAATTTTGAAAGTCCAGTCACAAACAAAGAGGAAACTAAAAGAAAGTTAAAATTATTATTGAAAATTGTACTACATTTCATTTATCTTGCATATTATTTATTTATTAACTTGATTGAATTTTGATAAAAAACTTGTGTAAGTAAGGGACAATGACAGGCCAAGAATGAATGGTAACTTTGCACGCCGGAAAGTTAACCCCAAGATTTGGCTCACCGTATCTAAAATGAAAGAAAGACAAAGAAAAGTGCATTGAATAATTAGTCTCACTATGCCAGTCGAATTTCGACGGATTACTCTCTAGTTTTTATAAAAATAAGAGATGTGATCAAATTTCGTTATTTGAAACAGCAAATTACAATTTTACATTCCTCTCAATGTGAAATTGGGGACTGCAGTGTTAGTGTTGTTGCTGCAACCAATCCATTTTAGTAAAACGAATTTATTTGAAATCACTAAATACTCATTGAGCTATTATATTGCCTAATAAATTGCAGCAATCTTGTAAAAAAAATAAAAATTAATCAATCCTAAACACTTGATGTAGCATTACAACGAACAACTCACTACATCAGTTCCAAATAACTAAATTTATTATGGTTGTCTCCACACTTTGGGTAAGGGGCCAGTTGGCCCAATTTCATTTTTTTAACTGCATCAATATTGTACAGGTAAATTTTAACTTAAAAAAAAACACTAAAATATAATTTTGCTCTTTTTTTTTTGTACAGGAGAAAATAAAACAGAGACAAAAGGAAAAAAAGACCAAGTCCTAGAAGTGGATGCTCTCATGAAATCAGCCACCATAACCATAAGCTCCTTGAGTTCTTCATTTGGAGCTTCCATCTGCACAAATGGCAGCTCTTGGTCAGCTCCTTGGCGAGATAGTCCGCCCAAAAATTACCTTCCCGAAGGGTGTGTTAAATGAAACAATTAGCCATAAGAAGGAGAGCTTTAATGTCCCCCATCAGGCTGCATGAGGATAATTTTGCTCTCTTATTGAACTAAATTTAGATATAACGTTTTAATATTATATTCAAAATAATTTTGACCACACTTTATTAAAATTCTGGCTCCGCTTGGAACCAAAAGTCATTCTCAGACAGACAGAGCCCTAAGAATGCTAGACACTAAGGGGGGAAATGTGGTCTCGATAAGAATATAGCGGGGTTGTAAGTAAAACTTGCAATCTACTCCCTCCCTTCGTTACCAAATAACCAAAGTAAAAAAAATATTGTTGTACAGTAAAACTGCGTAAGCCCAAAATCCGAAAAATAGCCCTGTTGATAAAAATATGGGGGAGGGGGATTGTAAGTAAAAGTTGCAATCTAATATGTAGCTTTCTCAACTTTATGATGTGAGGCATTAGGAAGGTGCAGTCGGCAGCTGAGGCTATGCATGTGTTCAGAGCCAATTATGTCCATGATCTCATTTTTAGCTACCCTCCCTGCATGCACTCTCTAGTCTTTAATTACTTACTTTCCTTGCCTGCACTGCACCCATACACTAAATTAACACCATTATTCCCCCACTGCCAATATCAGAGTGTGTGACCAACTGCGTGAGAGATAAGCACTGACCAAGTGAGTAATCAGGAGTGAGAACATTAAGATGTTCATACAATTTATAAGCATTTATATCCGTTCGACTTATATAGTACATGACTTACATCTTATAGTTATATGAATTACATTATCAGTGAGATAATATTTATAATAATATGAGTCAGAGTTTGCTAAACTATTGTATAATACAATTTTACAGACCTCAAATTCCACCATATGTTACTAGGGGTAGTTATGGAATCGAATTGTTGGGAGCGTGTTAGCTAGGGTAATCGATAATGGACACTAAAAAAGAACCAAAACAGTTAGATGCTTATCTTTTCGAGATTGTGAGCCTAATTAAATTCGCTAAATAGTGGATTCTACCGACCTCACAACCACGTAGATACGGATATTGAGGTGACAAATTATCAAATATACATGTAAACACATTGTTTAGGTAAAATCTAAACAATAAAAAAATAAAAAATAAAAAATAAAAAATAAATAAAATCCATCATGTGTGTGACTGTGTGAGAGAGAAAGGAAAAAGGAGAAGAAGAATAAAAAAAGGGGGTAAGGCTGAGCAAGGTGATAAGCCCTCACATTGCATGGTCACTCTACCCACGTTCCTTTGCCCCCTCCCTCCACCCCCAAGAAACATTACCTTAATCCATGCCCATGGTATGGACTTCCCTTTACACTATATTAACCCCTCCCTTTCCTTCTCTCTCACTCCTCCCTCTCTCTCTCTCTAACAGTACCACTCATTCCATATTCAACTGCTGTTAGAGTCAGAGAGTAAAACTAAGTTGAGTTGAGTCAGAGTCGAGTTAGGATATGGATATTGACGAACTTCTCGACTTCTCCAAAGGCTACGAACTTTACTGCCCTCCCACCGCCGCCACAACCGACTCCGATCTCCACCACTACCACCATAATCACCACCCCCACCCACCTTCCGAAACAATTTCGCCCGCCTCCATTTTTCACTCCAACGACTTCACCAACACACTCTGCGTCCCCGTATGCAATTTCCTTTCTAATTAGTTTCTCCCCAAATAAAATATTATCACAATATAAGAGTCAATTAAATAATGTTTCATAGATGTAATTGTACCTGATTGATTTTTATCGATCTGTTTTGATTTTTGTGTAGAATGATGATGTAGCGGAGCTCGAATGGCTTTCGACATTTGTGGACGACTCCTTCTCCGATTATCCGCAGAACAACGTCACCGGAACCATAAACTTCCGGTCCGAGACTTCCTTTCACAGCCGGTCGAGGAGCAAACGGAGCCGACTGCCGTCAACCAACACTACAACCTGGACTTCAACGCCGGAATCCGTAACTCCGATCAATTTAAAATCAAAATCCGTTCCGAAAACCGAGAACGCTATTAAAATTAAGAGGGAAGTTTACTCACCGTCATCATCGGACACTTCGGAATCCGCTCCGCGTCGGTGCACTCACTGCGCGTCGGAGAAGACGCCGCAATGGAGAACAGGACCACAAGGACCGAAGACGCTTTGCAACGCGTGCGGCGTGAGGTATAAGTCAGGCCGGCTGGTGCCGGAGTACCGTCCAGCGGCAAGTCCGACGTTCGTGTTGACACAGCACTCCAACTCCCACCGGAAGGTGATGGAGCTGAGGCGGCAGAAGGAAATGCACAGCGGCGGAGTAGGAGGAGGGGGACAACAACAACAGCATGAAGTACACCAGCTATACGGACATCATCACCGCCGTAACTATGAAGTCTGCTGACACGTGGCAAGATCGTGATGTTTGTTAAAATGTCAACGTTCTGTTGTTTTTTAATTTTGTTTAAGTTCTTGGATCAGTAATTTTCTGACTTTTTACTTACTCTCCCTCCCTTCTCCCTTCCAAAAAATTTATCTTACTCTAATTTTTATGATCTAAATTGAATTAATTTAATTATAATTTTATGAAAATTTGAATGTCTTTGCACAATTTTAAAAATTGTTAATATTTCAACATTATAAATATTATCAATAATAATTTTAAAAGTTGTACAAAAATATATAAATTTTCATATAATTATGATTAAAATTTAAATTGAATATAAAAATAAAGTAAGATATATTTTTCGAAACGAACGAATTGATGTTTTTTCGCTCTGTTTAAATTTTTAATTACGGCAAATGCTGTAGTTTTAAGAAAGAAGAAAAAGGCAAAGGGTAATATTTGAGGGGGGTTAAATAGTTATATTTATGTTACAACCACCAATTCAGGGATGAGACTGACATTCCACGTGAAAGCTCTGAAGAGGCTGAATGGATATGCCTTTTATATGTGTGTTTTTGCGTGCCTATAGAAAGATCGAATTCACATGAAAGGTGGAGTCACATGGCTGGTAAATTAAAAAAAAAAAAAACTTTAGAACGGGTGGAGATGGATATCAAAATCAATATCGGATTGTATGCCTTTAAGAAATTATAAGATTAATACTTACTAAAATGTCTTTAGTGATATTGCGTAATTTATTAGAAACAAATCAGAGATACCGCTTAATTTGGTAGTCAAATTAAGGTTCAAGTTTTGCAATTTTTTGATTACAAAACCGATTATACATATTCACTTAGCAATTTTGTCGAAAATATGTTTTCTCGATTCTCAACATCTAAATCTGCTTTCATAAACTTGAGTTGTTCGAAAAACAGACAACTACTATGCAATCAAGCTTCTAGAAAAGCCCCACAGAGAGAAAGAAGAGGGAGTTAAATGAGGAGAACCTATTAGAGTTAATTGGAATGAAAAGTCGGACTGCTTAGACACTGTATCCCAGAGAAGATAAGAGAATCAATTAGAGTTTATTGGTATGAGATAAAAGAGGTATTCATATTTGAATAGACTATCCGACTTTATGCATGGGAATGAGTTTTATTTGGTCATTCATTTGTGACAAGAGATAGTACTTCCTCCGTCCCTGAAAGATTGTCCCATTTGTCATTTTGACTAGTCTCAAAAAGTATGTTCCATTTCTAAACTTAGGTATGAATGTTAGTGCATATCTACTAAGGTACAAAAAAATGAAGCTCTTTCTTAATAATTGCAAAATGTACAACAGGACAATCATTTAGGAACGAAGGGAGTATACTTATAAAGAAAGTACTCTTTTCTCATTTGGCTTCCGAGACAAGGTTAGACACCTTTAAACCACAGAAAATCCACTTATGTTAGGGCTTTTATCATCGACAACTTATTAAGGGTATCGTCATCAAACTATTAAACAACAAAACAGTATTATCATTTGTTGGGATTGGATCCTAAATTACAAGGAAGAGGAGGAGCCTAAGTCGGAGGAGTCGGTGAATCAAGAAGGAAAAATCTCGGAGGTGCTTCTGTTGAGGAGAGCGGCCGCGCTCAGGTGGAGAGCGACCGCGCTGGAGTTCTTTCGTGGGTGCCAAAATCTTCTGCCGTTGAGGGCGGCCGCGCTGGCCTTGAGGGCGGCCGCGCTCGGTCCGGATCTGCAGCAGATTTTTATTTTGTTTCCTATTTTTGATTAGATCTCTTCTTAAACTGAGTTAGGGCTTCCTTGTATAACTATATAAGCATAATTTCGGCCTAGAACACATTGTAGCAACATATTAGAAGGAGTCTAATAACATATTGGCTTGGCAATTGCCCCCGGACGTAGTTCACGAGTTGGTGAATGAACCGGGTAAACAACTCTTGTGTTCTTGTGTGTGATTGTTTCTTTCTTGTACGTGTGAGTGTGTTGATTTCTTTGTGTTGATTGCAACGGGGGAGCACCAATTTCACAACATCATTTAGTTTGTATGAAGATTTTCTAAGCTTTTTGCCATATGATACAGGTATATAATCTTCAAGTTTCCCTCATTCGATTAAGTTATGTCATTCAAATGGCTTTAGATTAAACCTAGATATTGTCAACCATTATAAATTCTTATTTTCCAACTTAAATCTCTGAAGGTATATCCTAGCATAATAGATTTGAACCGAAAGGGGATATTTAAACAAGAACATGAGGAGTTAATAGGAAACATAAGAAATTCAAAGACACTTTAAACCTTAAAGTTAAAGGATGTCAACACTGTTTTCTCATTGAAACCAACAGCTGCTAGATCCTCTCAAACGAACACCCACCCAAACAAAAACAACAACAAAACCTTAGTCCCAAAAATTTGGTGTCGGAAACACGCATCCCGAACCCCCACCAAAAAAAAAAATGAAGCAGATCGTACTGACTTAAGCCTTGCCGAACTTAGAAATAGAAGAAAATCGCTGGAAATATTTAAGATAAGTTGAGACATAGTAGGTATTTAGGTATCCTATGTCCCCAAAAGATAGGACCCAATTTAACAATGGTGGCAATACAAACAATGCCAGACTCAAGAATCTTTATCCGCCAATCTCCCAATGATTTCACTGTTGCGTAAGACTATGGTCTCTCTGAGCTTTTTAAGCAAATTTATGCATATAGCTTCATGCAATAATCAGAATGGTAACAGAAGCCAGACCATCGACAGCGGAATAGCAGATCACAGACTCCAGTTAACTCTGTATGGCATGAAAAGTGGGCCCGAGTACGAGTGATAAAGCTAATGATGCATGTGGGTCCAGATTGCTTGGAACCCAATTAATGGATTTTCATATTATTCAAACCAACTCCACCCAACCCACTTTCTCAGAAGATCATCGTTAGCTTATTTCTCCATGTAGCTACCACCGCATCAATGCTGCTACAGTATGAACCACTGAACAAACAAAATGAACATACACACATACACACGTGCGTGTTTAAAGAAAATGTGTGATCTTTAAACAAGGAGCTTTAACAACGTTCTAGAGCAAGTTTATTTCTGGCTGCAATGGAACTATGTTCCGAATGATGAGCTCATGCATAAGCACCTCTTCAATTGACGTGATTAGATTAAGTTAAAATGACTATTAATGAGTTTCTGTGCTCAGAATCTTCAAGTTGGCTTGCAAGGTGTTCCAAAAACTACTTAAAAATTATAACTATTTCATATAGGAACCATGCTATAATGTCTACTATTGATATTTATAGATGATATCACGTCTCATTTACAGCAAGAACGCAATGAATCCATAAAAGGAGATCAGTTATAAGTACGTACTTGTGATCGGAATCTAGATGCATCTCCACTAGGAAGCTCTTTAAGGACATCTTTCAAGCCTGTTTCAACATTAACCAATCAGTTGGTATTGAAAGAAAGATACTCCGTGCCTTCTCATTCATTCTTTACCAATATATATACAAGTATTACATACTACAATTATAGGCCTAAATTACGGGATACACATCCCTTAAGTGATGGGATTACCATCAATAACTAACAACTATTTTGACATACTAATCTACTTAATTATAGGAAGTATATATTTACAAAAATACTTATTCTAACACTCCCCCATAGTCAAAGCGGGAGGAGACCGAACGTTTAGACTAGTCCGAAATTCATCGAATAAAATTAACGGGAGTCCCTTGGTGAAAATATCCGCAATTTGAAACCGTGAAGGAACATGCAAAACGCGAACTTGGCCTCGAGCCACCTTTTCACGGACAAAGTGAATGTCCATTTCTATATGCTTAGTTCGCTGATGTTGGACGGGATTTCCCGAGAGATAAATGGCACTCACATTGTCACAATATACAAGTGTAGCTTTATGAATCGGACAATGAAGTTCCAAGAGTAAATTACGTAGCCAGCAAGATTCAGAAACAACATTTGCCACCCCCCTATATTCAGCCTCAGCACTCGAACGGGAGAGGGTAGGTTGGCGTTTCGAGGACCAAGAAATTAAGTTGTCTCCCAAGAAAACACAATATCCCGAAGTGGATCGGCGGGTATCCGGACAACTACCCCAATCAGCATCGGTATAAGAAATAAGAGTAGATGTAGTAGATGGAGTAAGATGTAGCCCAAGAGAAAGAGTGCCCTGAAGATATCGAATGATACGTTTCAATGCATTCATGTGAGCTACCATCGGGTTATGCATAAAGAGACAGATCTGTTGGACCGCATAAGAGATATCTGGTCGCGTAAACGTGAGATACTGTAATGCCCCAGCAAGACTCCGATAAAGGAACGGATCATCAAATGGAACGGAGGATGTAGACTCGAGCTTAGACTTTGTATCCACTGGGGTAGAGACAGATTTGCAATAAGACATGCCGGCCCGATGTATAATCTCTTCCGCGTAAGTACGCTGAGATAGAAACAAGCCCTTAGAGGAGCGGACAACAGCAATACCCAGAAAATAGCTTAGGGGACCCAAGTCTTTCATAGCAAACTCAGAGCTGAGATGAGACATGATAGACTTTCGCAAGGCACGTAGAGAAGCAAGAAGGATAATATCGTCAACATAAAGAAGTATATAAGCAGTAAGGCCATTATGATGATAAATAAAGAGAGAGTTGTCGGACCGGCTATTGGAAAAACCAATAGAAGAAACAAAGTCCGAAAATCGCTTATACCATGCCCGGGGGGCCTGCTTAAGACCATAGAGTGACTTCTTCAAGAGGCACACATGATCTGGAAAACGAGTGTCCCTGTAACCCACCGGCTGATGCATATACACTGTCTCACGAAGTTCACCATGAAGAAAAGCATTTTTCACATCCAATTGATGCAACGCCCAATTCTTGGAAATGGCCAAGCTAAGAACAAGGCGAATTGTAGCCGGTTTAACCACTGGGCTAAACGTCTCACCACAGTCAACACCAGCCCGCTGAGTTTTACCATCACCTACAAGTCTGGCTTTATGCCTCTCAAAAGTACCATCAGATCGAGATTTATGAGAAAATATTCACATTGAACGAATAATATTAACATTCAAAGGACGAGGAACTAACACCCAAGTTTTATTATTAATAAGAGCATTAAATTCGTCATCCATTGCCAATTTCCAATTTGGGTCTCGAAGAGCCGAGATGGGATTAGAGGGGATTGGAGATTTGGACATACTCGAATGAAAACAATATTTAGGATTTGGTTTAACAATCCCGGACTGACTACGAGTGATGGGACCACGGATGGAATTTGATTGGGCTGCCAGAGGTGCAGGTACGGCTGGAGGGTCAGCCAAAGTTGTAGAAGAAGGCCCAGAAGGTGTGGGCTGGCCCAGATCAGGTGGAGAAGAAAGTGGGCTGCTAAGGGAATTTGTTGGTTGTGGTCCAGAATGCGCTTGGGACAAAGGAACGGGCGAACCATTATTTTGGTTGACCAACTGGTACATGACTGTAGGAGAAAGGCCAGAATGCAGAAAATCATAGGAACTTGGCGTTGGATTACACAGTGAAGAAAAAGGAAATCGCGACTCGTCAAAAATAACGTGTCGACTTATAGTAATTTTCTTTGAATCCAACTCGAAACAAATATATCCTCGATGATTTTTAGGATACCCCAAAAAGACACATGGTGAAGAACGGGGTTGGAGTTTGTGTATAGTATGGGACGGACGAAGAGGATAACATAAACACCCGAAAACACGAAGATGACCATAGGACGGAACCCGATTATATAGAATATGTAATGGGGTATTATATGTCAAATGTTTAACCGGAAGGATGTTTTGAAGGTATGTTGCCATTTGAAGAGCGTGATGCCAAAAATTAGGAGGTAAGGAGGCATGAACAAGAAGAGTACGAACCATATTATTGGTAGTACGAATTTTGCGTTCGGCTTTGCCATTTTGAGGTGAGGTATATGGACAAGATGATCGAAAAGATAACCCATTTGTGTTACAAAATTCCCAAAAATGCTTATTGTCAAATTCCCCCCCCCCCCCCATTGTCACATTGAAGTGTCTTTATTTCACGTTCAAATTGAGTTCGAATGAAAGTACGAAAATGAAGAAAAGTGGCATAAACTTGAGATTTGTGGGATAACGGAAATGTCCACACAAAATTAGAGTAATCATCAAGCAAAATTAGATAAAATCGGTGACCTAAAGAGCTTAGAATAGGAGAAGTCCATAAGTCACAATGAATTATGTCAAAAGGCAAAACGGTAAAAGAAGTAGAATCACTAAATGGCAATTTTATTTGTTTCCCAAGGACACATGAGTGACAAATACGAGAGTCATCACTTTTATTACAACGAATAAAATTTCTACTTCTAAGAGAGGCAAAGACAGGAGCCCCGGGATGACCTAAACGGTCGTGCCATAAAGACGAAATTGCTGCAAATGAAGATGAAGATGAAGATGTAGTCGAGGAAGAAAAAGCCGAAGTGAGTGGGTAGAGATCTCCTTGACTATCACATCTCATAAGAAGCGCCCCCGTCCGGAAATCCTTCACAGAAAATTCAAAAGGGTCAAATTCAACTGTGACAGAATTATCACTAGTAAATTTTCGAACGGAGATGAGATTTTTAATGATAAGGGGTGCGTGAAGAACATTTTTCAAAACAAAAGGAGGGAACGGATATGACAACCGAGAATTACCAACACCCTTAATTGGAATTTTACTACCGTTACCAACAATAATGCCGTTATTATTAATGCTCGTATTAAAATAAGACTTGAGTGTACCTTGTTCCGATGTCATATGATTCGTCGCTCCGGTGTCCATAAACCAATTAGCCTCCGGTGGGTTTAAAGACATAGTGTGCATGGCGGAATCAATATCAGTGGGAACCGAAGAGGTAGAGGCAGCATACACTTGCGGAGAGCGGTTATTTTGAGCCGGACGTGGCCCAAGCAAGCTGGGCTGAAAAGGAGACATAGGACCTTGGGGTTGGAAAGTGGGCCTGGCCCAATTCATTGTTGGGTATGGACATGGGGGCATAGCCCAAGAATAGGGATTTGGGAATCCTTGCTGAGGCCAGCCAAATCCAGACGGTGGCATGAATCCTTGCTGCAGATGCGGCGACTGCTGACGACCACCATAGCTGCCGTTTCGACCTCCCCCACTGCTCGGACCACCACCACTGGTCCGTGAACCTGAACCTGAGTTATCATCCCTGTGACCCTTGTTATTTCCATGCTTCTTGTTGCCTTTACCTTGCCCTTTCTTGCCGGAATTCTGCCCACGTTGGTGACCCCCAAAATCTGAGAAGGAACCTGGGTCATCGGAATGTCGAGGCTGCGAAGAAATTAAGGCCGAATGGGTGGAGGTGGCTGCCTTCTTGGCAAGGCCGGATTCCTCCAAAATCAACATGGACCGAGCTTGGGAGAACGTCGGAAGTGGATCCTTCTGCCGAATGAGAGTTGCGACGCTATTGTAAGTTTCGGTGAGACCGGCAACCAATTGAAGCACCATTCGACTCTCAGTAATTGGCGCACCCACATTCTTCAGTTGATCTCCCAAAGATTTCAAGCGTTGACAATAGTTCGAGGCATTTGTGAACTCCTCCATTGTAGTCGAAGAAAATTCTTGTTCGAGAGATACGGCACGGGAATTCTTATTGTCTTCAAAGATATCCCGAAGCCTATCCCACGCCTCCATTGCCTTAGCACCCGGAACAAGAATGGTTTGAAGAAGATCATTCGAAATAGTCGAATAGATCCACTTCAATACCACGGCATCCAAAATACCCCATAGTTCCTGCTCCTCATCTGTGGTAGGAGCCTTCACGTTGTCATTAGCAACAATGTGATGTAAAACCTTGCAGGACTTAGCATTCCGCCCAAGTGGAATATTGCACATTCTCTCTCCAGAATGACCGGAACATCATTCCTTACATTGGAGACGGCGAACGCGGGATGAAATCCAGACTTGGAAGATGACATCTTGTCGGCCTAAAAGAGAGAGGCGGACAGAGAGAAGAAAGAGAAAAGGACGGAATAAAAAGAGAGGAACGATTGCGGAAGCGAGAAGGTAATCGTAACCCGCTCTGATACCATGAAAGAAAGATACTCCGTGCCTTCTCATTCATTCTTTACCAATATATATACAAGTATTACATACTACAATTATAGGCCTAAATTACGGGATACACATCCCTTAAGTGATGGGATTACCATCAATAACTAACAACTATTTTGACATACTAATCTACTTAATTATAGGAAGTATATATTTACAAAAATACTTATTCTAACACTCCCCCATAGTCAAATTGAAACACAAGTCAGGTTCCTCAATTTGAATAAATAATATAGACAGCAATCGCATACCCGCAGCTTGTCTTTCAATCTTATATGTTGAGCGGATAACCCCTTGGATTTGATTCCCTGCTTGCCTGCATGGAACGATAAAGTTGAATTTGAACATAATTACTAATGCATAAGTGAAAAACTATCTACACTCATTCTACAAGCACAAACCTAAGTTTTGTCCTTCCTCGCTTCAGCTCTTCTTCTGCTATTGATGACATACTCTGGAAAAGATTGCTATTGATAGTATTTTTCTCTTCGGGAGGGGCAAGAACCATTACATCAAAAAAAAACTAATTTTGAGCTAAAAACCTTAACCTTGAAAGAGTAACAGAGCTAAATGGGGTAATAATTTAAGGTTCAATTTCATTTTCAACCGTTGTACTTTGGACCAACTTCCACTTTAACCATTATACTTATTTTTTGCAAGAAACCATTATACCCTTGGAAATGTTCGCCCAAACTCCAAAAAGTTACCCCGTTAGATTATGATGGATGAATTTTTTTAATTATTCACACTTACATCCTCCTCAAACTTTAACATGGAGGTGAGGAAGTGGGAACAACTAACGTTTTTCATCCATTATAATTTTGAGGGGTTAACTTTTTGGGGATGGGGCGAATATTTCCAAGATTACATTGTTTTTCGTGCAAAAAAGAAAAAGAAAAAAAAGAAGAGAATAATGGTTAAAATGGAAGTTGGTCCAAAGTACATTTGTTGAAGATGAAATTAAACCATAATTAAACTTTCTGGTCTGTCAGTTCATCAGCCTATCCCAAAAGACAAGCTTATATTTAGAAATGCTCTGCAACGAAACAAGCGTCAATGCCTTGCGCAGTGCATTGATGCATGTCAGCAGTAATTTTCTTTTTCCTATCCACGACATTTGGTATGTTCCTCACAGCAATGGTTATTTCTTACCCGGAGCCAAGAACAACATAAATGCAGAATATGCTGTTGTTATGGTTAGTCTCAAGTAATCTCTCGAATGTTTTGACTTTTCCAAATGGAGACTCTTTGAGCGAAATGGAGAAAGGAAGAACTGTAAGAAGTGCAAGTAATACTTGAGCCAATTCACTAAGAGTTAAATTTTCTATTAAAAGAATCTAACAAAAAGTTCTGGCTGGTATATAAATCATTGAAGATTATTTATTCAAGCAAACTCAAAATTATTGATCTTCGCTTCATGAAAATGTAACTCATGCTTTGTTATCCAGCTATCCTATATGCTTTTCGTGATTATTTCCATTTGAACACCTCATGAGTTATACAGGAAAATTACAAGTCTCACACCATTATATTCCTTCAAAAAATGGACCATGAATTAATACTGAAGACGGATCATATAAATACATGTGATCAATGGTAACATCTAATCTCTTCTTATCAACTCAGTCTTTGTCCAATTATTTGGTGTCCGCAACATAATTCCTAATTCGCCATTCTTTCCTGCCCAATGCAAGGTTTGTGCTAGTCAAATCCTTTTTCAAGTATTGTCATCCATGCAAATTTAGGTCTGCAACTATAATTATTGTTGATTATTTTCTTCTATGTTATACTTCCCACTTTTTCATTGTTTTTTCCTCTCTTCGTTGACAAATCTATACGGCGATTCATGTTAGCCGACCCCAAATCATTTTGGGATTAAGCCTTTGTTGTTGTATTTTCTTCTATGTTATTAGTTGGTTATATCCCTATATTTTTCGGATATAGTGTGTGTTGGGGTATCAACCCAAGTCCCACATCGGCAATTGAAAGAAGAGTTGTCTAGTATAAAAAGGTGTCCACCCACTTCATTAGTATGAGGCCTTTTGGGAGTTGACCCAAGAGCAAATCCGTGCGGGCTGGACCCAAAGCGGACAATATCATACTAATGTGGAGTGGTGGGGATGGTCGCGGTCCCAACAACTTGTATCAGAGCCGTGGTTAGCGGATGGGCGCGACGTAGTGGACCGTGTGTGGATGATGTGGAATTTCCTCTAGTAGTGTGACCTCGCGAATGGAGCACTGTGTGTGCCTTGTGTTGAAAGTCTTCCTGATATTGGTGATAAATCAGTCGGCGTGTCCCGCAAGTGGTGAATAGCGGCGGTACAAGATTCGCTAGAGGTGGTCCTTGGTTTGAGGGGAGGATTGTTGGGGTATCAACCCAAGTCCCACATCGGCAATTGAAAGAAGAGTTGTCTAGTATAAAAAGGTGTCCACCCACTTCATTAGTATGAGGCCTTTTGGGAGTTGATCCAAGAGCAAATCCGTGCGGGCTGGACCCAAAGCGGACAATATCATACTAATGTGGAGTGGTGGGGATGGTCGCGGTCCCAACAACAAATTGACGTAGAGCAAAAATTGAGTGGTGGGGATGGTCGCGGACCCAAAGCGGACAAATTGAAGAGAAGAATTCGCATCAAGAAAAGAGAGCAAAAAATTGAAGAAAGAAATTGCAGTTTCTGGTTCGTTTTTTTCAGCGCAGCGGTGGGAAAATTGACGTAGAGCGTTCGTTTACCGTTGGATCGGGCTGATTTTTGGTGAGTAGCTTCGGGACTAATATATCTTAAATCTGAACGATGGAGATTGGATTTTAAGGTCCCAGGCATCGGGAATTGTATCCGGACAGCAGCAGCAGTTTGAAGAAATTCATATTTGGAGAAATATGGATATTGGGATATCGAAGTATCAAGTCCCGACCTTCGATGGGAAGATGGATTTTACGGTGTGGCAAATGACAATCCAAGATGTGTTGGTTCAACAAGGACTTGATGAAGCTTTGGAAGAGAACAAGCCGGATGAGATGAAAGACGTGGATTGGGCTAAAATTCAGAAGAGGGCTTCGAGTACGATAAGGTTAGCACTTGCTCCTGAAATTAAATATAGTGTTTTGAAGGAGAAAACACCGAGGGATATTTGGGAGAAACTTGCTAGTATTTATGCGTCTAAATCATTGACTAATCGCTTGTTCTTAAAGATGGATTTATATTGTTTGAAGTTTGATGAAGGGGGTAATTTGCATGACCATATTAATTCTTTCAGTCAACTAGTATGTCGATTGTCTAATGTTGATGAGACAATTAAAGATGAGGAGCAAGCTTTGCTATTGTTGGCTTCATTACCCAAGTCCTACAAGCCTCTTGTGCAGACGATGTTGACAGGTAGGACTACTTTAACACTTGATGATGTGGTTAAGGCGTTGAAAGATAATGAAAGAATGACGAGGAGTGATAGCTTCTCCAATGGTGACAGCGTACTAGTTGCGGAGGGTTCTGAAAGAGGGAGAAATTATAATCGTGGTGGCTCAAAAGGAAGAGGAAGGTCTCAATCTAGGGGAGATAGAGATATGAGTAAGATTGAGTGCTTCTACTGTGGAGAGACTGGTCATATGCAGATGCGTTGCCCACAATTTCGTGATGATTTGAAAAGTTTACGTGGTGTGAAAGGAAAGAAAAAGGTTGACGAAGAGAACGTTAACACGATTGATAGTGATAGTGATAATGGAGATTTTCTTTTGACGAGACTAGCCGCTGGCTGATGTGATTGAGGAGAAGAAGTCCGAATGGGTGCTAGATTCACCGCTTCAACAAGATATTTGTAAGGATCGAGCTATGTTTGACACTTTGCGATCGGAGGGAAATTTCGGAGAAATCAAAGTTGGTAATGAGCAGAAATTGAAGATTGAAGGTATTGGGAGTGTACGCTTCAAGCTTCATGATGGGACTGTGAAAACCGCTTTGAATGTAAAGTATGTTCCTGGTGCGACTGCGAATTTGCTTTCACTAGGAGTTTTGACATCTCGTGGGTATCGATATGTTGGAAGAAGACAAACATGCAAAGTGTACAAAGGAAAGCGCTTGATTCTTCAAGGGAGAAAAGGTGCGAGAAATATTTGCTATTTGGAGGGGCAATCCTTGCGTGGAAGATTCTTTTGTGATGACAAAAAGGAGAAGAAAATTGGGAAAAGAGTTCGCTTCTCTGGAGTTGATGAGATTTTAGGAAATTTTGGTCAAGGGGAGATTTGTTAGGAATTTGACCAATATTGCCTAAATCCTATTATGAGTAGGAAAAGATTACTTATCCCATATTGGTTAGGAGAAGGAATAGTAATCCCATATCGATTAGAAAAGGGGAAAAGTGGGTGTGCCTCTCCTATATAAATAGGCTTCACTAGTTAGGTTTTTATATAAAACTTGAGAGAACGAGTGAGGATATTCAAGAGTGTTGAGAGAGAGGGTGTCTCCATTCTTGTAATATCATGAAATATATAGAAGTTATATTTTGGGTGGAGTAGGCTTTAGCCGAATCACGGAATATTGTGTGTTTTGTCTTTATTTCGTGTGTGTTATTTGATTTCTCTTGTTGCGAATTTCTTGTATGGGTGAGCGGTCCTAACAGTGTGAACTACATATCATATAAAGTAACTTCTAATCAACTCAGACTTTGGCCAATTGTTTGGGGTCCGCTACATGAATCCTTAATTCCCCATTCTTTCCTGTCCAATGCAAGGTTGGTGTTACTCATATCCTTTTTCAAGTATTGTCATCCATGCAAATTGGGTCTACTACATACCTCTATAATTATAGTTGAATTTTTCTTCTATGCTATTAATTTGTTCCCTGTATTTTTCGGATATATTGTAAACTGCATATCATCTAGAGAAAGTCTAAACATGAGGATGAGGCTGCTCTCACTCTATGCTGACATGAATTACGAGTTCAAAATACTAACAACAGAGTGTTTTAACAACATTTGGTGCACTATTCCAACTTCCATATAACACCTTTACTACTTATAGCCTATAGGGTATGTTCTTTTTCAACTATCTTGTGAACTTTACTAACACATTGAGCACTATTGAACAGCATTAAGAAGCAAAAAAATATGGCATGAGAGAGAGGGAGAGAAGAAATCAAGAAACTATAGCATACAAGTTAGTTTATTGAACAAATTGGGAGACTCAAGAAAATAACTACCAGGATCCTAGTTCGCAATTTGAAAATAGAGAGGCAAGAAGAATACCTCCAACTTTTCAACTTCCGCCTTCAAAGAATGATCAGACTGTCGCAACTTCTCTACCCTGCCATTAGCTTTAGAAATCATGGCCTGGAACCAGAAATCTTGATTAATTTGGTCAATGGCTTTGAACTTAATTAAGAAGATGATATGTGCCCTCTTCAGTTATGCAATTACTCAACTTCAGCAACAGCAACTGTTCACAAAAAAAAAAAATTAACACTCAAATGAGGTACTGGTTTGGACGGGCACTTCTCATTGAACATGCTACTAGAAAGCATACCCAAAATTGGGCAATTACTAAATTTCAGCAACAACAAAAAAATGCAAAAAATTGTTCAATGTAATCATTGTTTTATTTTTATCTCAGGAAGAAACAGAATTCCCCTCTTTTATGAGAAAGCGAAAGGTGAAGAAAATTCAACAAAGATGGATAAACAACATGAACTCGTGTAGGTCATGGAGAAAAGATACCGGCCTTCCAACCATCAAAGGACCCAATGCCAAGGAATTAGGTTCCAACGGAAAGCGCCAAAGCCACTAATAGACAAAGAAGACGGTCCATAAGATGAAATTTCTACCTTAGGCCGAAAAACCCCTCTTCCATGCACTAAATGGACATTATCCATCTGTTCCACCCTTGATTAAAAAAAAGGAGCATAATATCTCCTATCACAGTCACTATCTTCTTCGAAAAACCCTTTTCTCTCCCTTTTTTGAAGACACCATAAGCAATTAAATTTGCATCAAATAACTGATGTCTTTTTACAAAAGCACACTAGTAATATCCTCTTAACACTAGGCCTAGACTCGTAGAAAGAAGCTTTGTGATGACCTTGTAAACACTACATCCTTGTCATATAGCTCATGATAAAGTAATCTCTGAGCCATTTGCATCATGCACAGTCTCTTTGGAGTCCCGCTCAATCTGCTTAATAATGTTACACCTAAATTTCTCACTAGCTACATTATGAAATAAACTAAAATTAGAGTCACAATCCTTCCCCTCACCCTTTTAACCTTGGCTTTCTTTCTCCTCCTACTATCCTTCTCTGAGAAGAATTTCTCATTTAACCTCAACGCTGATAATGGTAGGAGGATACTATTGATACCAATAGGGGGTATGGATACGAGTTTTTGAGCTTGAAAAAGGTATGGGTAGATAATATTAGCTATAGAATGTTGGACATGTTTTCTTTAATTATGGATTTGTTGTGCAATAAAAATTGAATGGTGTACTTGTAAAAAGGTGATTTCCGTAGAGTCTAGTAATATAGTCCCTATGTTGGTGGACTATTAGTGGTTTCGACTTGCAGCAGCCATTTCAAGCTTGAAGCTTCTTTGAGGAGAGAAATTGGTAGTTTTAGCCTTTTCCTTGTTATGCTTTCAACAGTCAGAATTAAATAGTAATCACTCTGACAACAAAAGTGCGGCAAAAACACTAGTAGTACGACTTACCTCTTCATTAACGAAAAAGCGCATCATGTTGTAGTACAAGTAACGCCTTGGCCCTGCGGCATCAAACAAGTTTAAGACAATCTTGGTTATGAGAGAACTCTAAAAAGAGAAACTTATGATGGCTAGGGCTCCATCCTACCTATAAGACAATATTTGTGACCCCTATAGAGTAACAAACTCAATTCAATTCAAATCTGAATCTGTATCTATGATAAACATGGACAGTAAGATAAACTATTCATACATGGTCCAGGATCAAAAACTGGGACAAAATAAAAAGGGAAGGTTGGTGTTGTTAAATTAAATCATCAAACGTTTTCAGTAACTCCTTCCTTAGCTCAAAGCTTGTTATATGAAAAGGAAATCATAAGAGTTAGAACCATACTTTTCAGAACCAGAAGCCCAGTACCAATAACAGCCCCGCTGGTAATGAATGGATGTGAAGCAGCCAGGAAAATACCCTCTGCAATCAATATTATGCAAACTGGTGAGAGCTGGACGGCTTAAAGTAAAATTTTGAGTATCAAGGGTGAATTGTGATTAACCTTTCATCTTTCCAAAAGCAATGTCCTCATAAACAGGGAAATCAGACTTCACATCTTGCAGAGAATCCTGAAACCAAGTTTCCAAGTTAAACATACTTTCATGTGGTAGTGAACTTCCAGTGAATTAGAACAATGCAACAAAAATCATACTCCATTCATTCGTCCCGAAAAGTTTGTCTCACTCAAACTTAAGAAAGAAGGAAATAAAGAGAGGAGGAGAGAAACACGTAGTATTACCAGCGAGCCTCTCTTTGCAGCGGATAGAGGGGCCCCTAGAGGCCTTACAAGCCTCATAGAGGGCACCGATATGCCCTTGAGAAAAGCTGAATGCTCTCTCTATGGGCCCTAGAGGAGGCTTTAACACGTGTATAATATACCTCGAAGGTAATCATACATTTAGACCTCCTCTATGGCTTAACCGTACTTATTTTATATACTTCTTATAAATACTATTAAAAAATTAAATTATAACAAACTGTACCTATCGATAGTCAGTTCCGGGCAAGGGAACTTCCTATCTTGTTACCAAACTATGAGTCGCGTGCACGCTCGTCACTCCTCAATCGGCGGGTCTCACAACAATTTCACCCCCTTTACAGGATCATCTCAATCGGCGATGCCTCACAACAACTACTATTTTGAGATTCTTCTTAGGAATCTCAAAACACCAAGCACGTCAATTAACAATTTCGTAGATGCTGGCAGAAATTTACTTATGTTTTAGAAATTGCTAATTGACTAGGTAAAGGGAGACGGCTTCCAGTGGAGGAGAAATGGACCCTAGACTTAGATCAGGCAGCCGCTCCCCCGAAGGAGGAATACTGTAGCTTCTTCATGCTATACTTGACTGATTGTGGCTCCATACGGTATATCATATTGTATTGAGCATAAACTTATGGATAGAAAAAATGATAAGTTTAAGCTCAATACGATATACCGGAGGTGGACAGGAAGGAGAGGCAGCCCTCGCCCTAGCGGTAAGGAGTGGGAAGAAATAGGATAGGAAGGGAGAGTGTATTACATATATAATAATAGTTTATAAGATAAATAGTACTTTATAAGAAAGAAAGGATAATCGAGCTTTGACCAAAATTTTATGAAAATAAAGATATCTATATGATGAGCCCGAACCTTTCAGACCGGGCCTAAGCTCGATCTGGTCTAAAGGCCAAAGTGTGACGTGGCATATCCAAGACGGCAATAGTCAAGACCGCGATCATGGAATACCGTCAGCAAGATTACCGCGACAGTCCTGATCGAGACAAAGGTCAAAGCTAGTGAGACAAAGGTCTGTACCTATACTGACGCCAAGAGCCGACTTGTTCTCATCGCATTAAATGGTGGCTCAGGCACCTACAATGCGCGTAAGGCGCCGCACCAACTATTGCCTGCTTCCTCTGTCCTTGTCCAATCAAATACATCCTTCTCCAGTAAATCTTACTTTATTGTATGAGTCAACCATACTTTATTGTACGAGTCAACCAGACGAGTACACGTTTCCTAGGTCAAAAGACAAAGATATCATATAGGGCTGACATCATCAACAACTTATCCTTACTATAGATACAAACACTTGTCCCCGTGGACAAGAGAGGTGAAAAACCACCATTGTAATCTACATTATCTAAACCATAGCACACAACTCACTAATGCATTTCAAGTCTTATTCTCAGTTATTAAGCCTTCATAGATCTTACTCTCACACCCGAGGGCCTGAGCTGGATTAAACTTCGGTTAGGTCTCTAACGGTGACTCTTGTATTTGTTGTGTTATAGGCACAATCATCCCATACAAGCTAGATATCCTAATTCATTGAGATCCCGAAAGACGTGGCGTCATCAGTGGTTCCATTTTCGGAAAACGCTTAGTTTTTCTCGTGTAATCTTGTATATTTCTTTTCGAAACAAACAACTTTCCAAACACTTACATCCAAAAAACAACTTTTTAGCTTTTCATCCTTCGACAATGACTGGCACTCCTATTCAAAATGCTGGTTTTCTCACTCCTCCGGGTAATAATCAAGCTTCTCCCACTCAACTCAATCATGTCAGACCAATCACCTCAGCCTTTAATAGGTTAGGAGCCGTTCTGTCAGACAATGATCTCTTATTCTTTATCAAAGAGACCTTAGGGAGAAACTTGAGGCTGCCTATAAAGAAAAAGCCCCCCAAAACCAAGTCCAAAAAACCTCACTTCCCCTATCACTCCTGAGTTAATGCTCAAGAGAAACCAAGCTCTAACTGAGAGGGCTAGGCTCGTGGCTAAGGCCATTGCCATAAATGATGCCCAGCTCGAGTTGGTTCAATTGTAAGCCAACGGTGGTGTCTCCTTATAGGAAGGTTCCCACAGGTTCTCCCAAAGAGTCCCCACAAAATCTCTAGCAAGTCAAGCTAGGGGACAAAAAGTTTAGAACCAACCCTCGCTGACCGCGGTCACGAGGAAGAAGAGGATGAGGAGATAGGAGAGGGAGCAGAATCTACTCCTCTCCCCGAGAAATCCAAAGCACGACCCACGGCGAAAGCCAAGGGAAAGGCCGTGATTTATCCCTCCAAGAAGCCAAAAATGGACAGCACGAACCCAAATTCTATCACGTTCATGCACCAAATGTGGGAAACCCACCATCAAGGCTCCACAAAATGTGGTCGCACCATGGATGCCTTTGCGGACGAGATTGTCAACGCGCTAATCCAAAGAGGGAAACTTGCTCAAATAGAGAACTATGATGGCTCCACCAATGCGAAGTGCCATATGGGGAGATTTGAAGGACAGATGGCCTTATTCTCCTCGGACGAGGCCTTATTTGTAAAGCCCTAGCTGCTTCCTTCACGGGCAAGGCTTTGTCTTGAATGTTGGCCCTTAAGCCAAAGTCCCTAAAAAGCTATAAGCAATTCAGGCATAACTTTTTAAACTCTTTTACTGGGGCGGGCGAGCCCACGAGGCCAAAGACTAACTTAATAAGGGTCAAGCAGAGCGCCGCGAAAACCACCAAATCCTACATCACTCGGTTAAGAAAGATGTTCAAGCAGATTGTAGATATGTCCGAGAGCGATACTCAGCTCTGTTTTGAGGGCGGTCTATAGTCCAATTTTTTAAAAATGAACTTTGCCTCGTACATGCCCAAAAATGTGGAGGAAATTGATAAGTGGCTATTTTATAGTCATTTATAGTATTATAATTGTATCATTTACTTTAATTTTAGTTCAAATTTAGTTTAATTTAACTTCTTTTATTTTGTTTTATGGATTTTACCCTAGATTGGTATTTTTATGATTTTACAGGGCTTAAGTGCATATTTTGAAGTATAAGGAGCTTAAAGTAAAGCCTATGGAAATAGAGGGGTCAAAATTGAAGATTTCAGAAAGTTAGCCCAAGCCAGCTGATGCTCGGCCGAGCACCTCATATGCCTCGGCCGAGCAGAAGGGACCAGAATGAAGAGTTTTGCTGGAAGGCCTTGCTCGACCGAGCACCATCCTTGACTCGGCCGAGCATCTACTTGCTCGGTCGAGCACATTCCTTGACTCGGCCGAGTACCTACTTATCAGCCTAAAGGGTGCCTTTTTTAAGAGATCCGACCCTTAGCCTAAATGCCTATATAAAGGACCCTAGTAATCAGTTTGAGACATCCAGAAACGGATCAGAAAACATCCGCAGGGATCAGAAAATACCTAGAATTGATAGTGAAACACTCTAGCAATATATATATACACAATTCCTTAAGATTTATCAATTGTTCTTAAGAGTTCTTGTACATCTTTGAAGATTATGAATGCAATAAAATATTGAAGATTTCTTTCTAGTCGTTGTCTCTCTTTTATAAAGAATAAGTATCTCTTCCCTTATTTATATTTCTATGCTTACTTCTTGTTCTTTGTTATGATAAATTGAATGGATAATAAGTAATCCTCCAAGTTCTTGGGGTCGGAAACTCGACAACTATATGTTCATCTTTATAATTCATGCTTTTTCTCCATGTCAAATCAATTCTCTTCTTATTAATCTTTTAACGCTTACAGTAGGGAGACGTCCTTATTTGTATAATTTTAGTTAATCAAGAGAAGGATCCCGGTGAAGAATCTTGATTAGCGGAACCATTTGAATTGAACTGGGTTTCATAATCTACGGGTGTAGTTTAATGGTCTAGGGGTGATCCTTTAGTGGAAAATACGTGGAATTAACATGAGCTATAATGGATTTTGACTAATACGGAACCCTCGAGAGACAGGTCGTGTTAGTCTTAAAATACATGGGCTAAGCCTTGATCGTGAGTAGTTAGCACAATTTAGCATATCATCCTTGATTTCTAACATTTTCATCTTAAAACAATTTATTCATATCATTCTTAAATGCCTACAAATATAAAGACATTCATATTTGTATGAACCCTAGTTAATTGATGGAAGTACCTAGCGGAAAATCTCGATTAGCGGAACCATATGAAGTAAACTGGGTTTCATTAATCACGAGAGTAGTTTAATGACATCGGGATGTTCCTTGAATGGAAAGTACGTGGATTTTATAAACTTAATGGATTTTTACTAACTTATGGGCCATCGAGAGATAGGGCATAATTAGTGAAAAATACAAATATTACTTGCTTGATCGTGAGAAGTAGTATAGACTCAATGTACCATCCTTGTTCTTTGATGAAAGCTTTTATTTATAGCATGATTACTTGATGAATGTATGTTGTTCAAATTCCAATCCCGAGAATATCTTTATCTTATAAATTTTAATTCAAGTTAGAGTAATTTGCATATTGTTTCTAGTATTTTCATAACCAAAATAAATCTCCCAAATCATATTTTATTTATTTATTTTAATCAAAACAGGTATCATATATAGTAAACTTTGTCTTCGTGGGATCGACCCGCATTTGCCTTTGCTATACTATCAATAACCCGTGCACTTGCGGTATAAAAAGAACCGTTAGGTTCTGAAACAACAAGTTTTTGGCGTCGTTGTCGGGGACAACGGTTTACTTTTTGATATTTTTTCATTATATATATTTTTTCTGTATTTATTTATTATTTTCATTATTCTATTTCCTTATTTTATACGTATATATATATATATATATATATATACTCCCTCCGTCCCATTAGTATTAGCACAAACACTGTTTGCGCGGGAATTAAGGAATATGATATTTTAATAAAATGTTGTGAGTGTAAAAGAATGAGTGGAGAGAGAATGAGTGGAGGGTGTAATAAATTATAATAGTGTTGTGAGTATTAAAATAATGTAGGAGAGAGAATGAGTGGGATTGGGTGAATATTTTATTAATATAAAGTTTCCTTTTTGGGAGTGTGCGGATATTAGCGGAACGCCCAAAAAGGAAAGTGTGCTAATATTAGCGGGACGGAGGGAGTATATATATATATATAAGCAAAATGAGGTGAACAATGGGAACACAGCCCAACGAAGCAACAACTCTTCTGGGAAGCAACCTTTCATTCGCTTCAACAAGCTAGATATGCCTCTAAGAAAAATATTAGAGGAACTGATCAAAGAAGACCTACTCAAACCTGTGGAGGACTACAAGCCAAAGAATCCCACGGCCCAACATTGATGTAAGGCACGCGCCTTCCACCAGTATCATGGGCACACAACTGATAATTGCATCGGCCTGCGGTATGAAATTCATAAGTTAATAGAAGACGGAAAGCTCAAGCATCCTGGCAGTTCAGCAACAGAAGAGCAGATAGAGTAGGGGCTACCTCTCCTCAAGATTTGTCAAATTGTCTTTTAGTCAACCCTCGTAGGTTCTAGTACTTTCCTCGTTCAATCAAGTCCTCCTCGGACAATGTAGTTAATCTTAATTTTCTATAAAAAGATTCTTTTTCTTTTCTTGCTAGACTTGAGACATTATTCGCACGCCTACATTACATTTAATGAAATGGTTGTATCCTATATGATCACTTGCATTGCTCAACAAATAATCTCTCGAAATAATTAATGTTCTGATTAATCGGTGTGAGAAAGTCAACTAATGCCCTCCCTATACACTTTCCTTACCTCACAAAGGTCTCCCTCAAAACCATACACTTTTCAAAACATGTCTCCACCATCACCTTGACCAAGTCAACGACGGCGGCAACAGCAAGGAACAACAAAAGGTCACTCAGCATCGAAAGATTGACCCCATGTCGATAACAACCTAGGGGCTTGCCTTCGCCCTCGTGCGCATCAAGAAAGTTCAAGCAGGGGCTTGCCTTCACCCTCATGTGCTTAAAAAAAAAAGCCCAAGCAGGAGCTTCAAAAAAAAGAAAAAAAGAAAAAGCCCAAGGAGGAGCTTCAAAAAAAAAAAGAAAAGAAAAAAAAACCCAAGCAGGATTGGGGCTTCTCAGATGCAACTTTGAAAGACAGAATTTGAAAGAAAGACTTTGACCGAGATCCGAAGTTTAAATCCAAGATCAGAATTTGAATCCTCATGACACCTCTCGGCGCAAGAGTGGCCAGGGTGGCAGTTTTTCTCCAGCAAGTCTTCCCTGCCTTCAAGCAACACAGCTTCAGAACCTACATGGGTGGGAAAGCCGAAATATTCAATTCCTGGGGCTTGTCAAAAGTATATTTTCAGCATTGAGATTTTAATCAGAATTGGGGCTTCTCAGATGCAACTTCGAAAGACAGAAAGAAAGACTTTGACCAAGATCCGAAGTTTAAATCGAAGATCAGAATTTGAATCCTCATGACACTTCTGGGCAGCAGTAGCAGCAAGGGAAATTTTCCCACAACCAAATGATATCATCCCACCTGCTTAAACAGCTACCAAAACACTTTCAGATACATCCCCAACATATTTCCATACATACAATCCCTCTCACAATGCATCCCCACAAAAAGCCAACAAAGCCGAGCCGCAACCTGGCCGGTCCGGCACTCAAAGAAGCAAGTTCTGGAAAGGAAGACCTGATCCTTACACAACTAAAGTAGACCCAGGCAAACATTTCCCTTTGGTCACTGGTCACCTCTTCATACCCTCATAAGCTCAAGCTGGAAGAAAGTTTAGCCCGAACCATGGTCCCCGTGGACGCAACTCCAGAAGAAGCAATCCAGATGATGCGCAACGTCCACTATGGAAACATCATCACCTTCAAGATTTGGACCTGCCAAAATTTGGGGCTGATCACAATGAGCCGCTTTGCATCACTGTTCAGTTGAAATAGCGTCGCCTTCCCCGCGTTCTTGTTGACAGAGGCTCCGGAATGAATGTATTGCCCGCCAGATGATGGACCTGCTCGACATCAAACTCACCGATTTGAAGCCTTCAGTCCATACTGTCAAAGCTTATGATTCTACCTCCCGCACACTTCTCAGGGTTGCTACCTTAAACAGTTGGTTCGACAGACAGATGATGCCTACCAAATTGCAAGTGCTGGACATTCCTGTCACTTTCACAGCTATTCTGGGGAGACCATGGCTGCATCAGATAAACGGCGTGGCATCCACCCTTCAGTAATGCATCAAATTCATGCAAGGAAATGAACTGACAACTGTCTACGGGGATAGCGTCACCATCAAAGGGACCTGCACCAACGACATTCCAGTGTTAGAAAATCAAGCATGACGACGATATGGTATTAACTGGATTCACAATGGAAGCTTCCGAGATCCAAATATGCAGCATGGACCTTCCACTATTCTGGGACAAAAATCCCTCCCTACATGAAGATGATGAAGCTCATGAACTTCTTCCCAGGACTGGGGCTCGACAAAAGGTTACAAGGCCAACACCCAGTAATCAAAGTCAAGGACCACAATACAGTCCAGGGATCCGGTTATGTGCCTACACCTGCTGACATCAAAGAAGACGAGAAGCTCGCAAGCACCAAAGCAGCGGCCCGCAAAAGGGAACCTCCTATATCAAACCCAACCTCCAACCTTGCAGCTTCGACCTCGCTCGCTACTTCGTCAAAGGCACCGACATCAGAACTGATTAAGATGAGAAAGGAACTGAGGGAACTGACAGCAAAACTGATGAAGATGAGAAAGGAACAGGAAAAGTCAGCACAAAGACTACAGTAAAGATGGGAAATCTGGCACAGAACCTCAAGCGTTTCAGAGGACTCAAGGCCAATCCGATAAGGGGAGCATTCCTCGATATCACTGCACTACCTGGACCCGTGGCCACCACCGTTCAGCATGAATACCCGTTCAAAGGGATACCTGACATAAAAGAACAGCTCGAAACACTCTTCTTGGGAGACAAACTGTTTGGTCCAAGCCACAACAGCCACATTCAAAAAATGGTCCCAAGGAAGAAATATCCAGAATTTGTGGAGAACGCTCTGAGTGGGTCACCTTCGAAATCTGTTTCACAATATCCAAATCAGCCAATAATCCGTGAACCATCCCTCATACAATGCCAAATCCATCCCGGGCTCGTGCAACAGTGCAAATAATAACAATAATAATGCATAATAGCAGTATATTTTGTCTGTTCAAATTTGTTATTTAATGCATGTTCTGTCATTGTTTATTTTTGATCAACCTACTTGCTTATCTGGTGCAATTAAATGCCAAGAGTAAGTGAAAAGCAATCATGATAAATGTTCAAATGTGCAAAGTTTCGCCCCAGAAGAAGGGCCTCTCGAGTACAAAATAGTATCTATTGCAGGCAGTACATACAGTTGTCTAAAGATCTTGCTCGTCATCCGAGCACTCGACATACTGCGCCGCAGCAGTAGGATCCGTGGTAGACAGATAATCTACGAAGTCATCCCATCTAGAATACGAGGAATGACGGCCCCGCTCATGTGCTCCCGAAGACTCCCCATGCTCGAATCCCGAATACGAGTAATGGCGGGCCCCAAATCCAGAAGTCTCACCGGCAAACTGACTAAATCCCGTGCCCAGCATCTATCCCACCAGCCATGGAAGCAGATGAGTCCCTAGCAACGGACGGTCTAGAAGGCATCGGCTCATGAACAGCCGTACTTCTTTGAGAACTGCACCGCAAGAAGTCAACAGGCCGTCGGGCAAAACCCGTCACCCCATCCAAGCATCTGACAGTCAGATCGTGGGTACGGCCAGAAACCTGCAAATCAGGAAAGCCATCAAAAGACCGTAAAATCAGCACCGATGCAACATTTGCAGAAAGAAGCTACAAGAAAGAAAAGGCAGCACAGATGCAACATTTGCAGAAAGCAACTACAAGATGTAAAGGACAAAGATAGATGCAACATTTGCAGAAAGCAACTACATTACAGAAAGGACAGCACAGATGCAACATTTGCAAAAAGCAACTACAGTACAGAAAGGACAGCACAGATGCAACATTTACAGAAAGCAACTACAGTAAAGAAAGGACAGCACAGATGCAACTATAAGTACCCAAATCCGGATCTTCAAAATCCGTTAGAAAGTTAACCGAAATCCGTTAACTGGCCTGCTCCAGGTTAACCGGAACCCGTTAAGCTCCCCGTTGCCAAGCCAACGAGACTTTCCGGGACTCCCCCGAGCATCCCGACGTCTAAGCATACTCAACACACATCATCGCACGTAAAAGTACGGCTTTCCCTGAAAAACGCACTTTTCGGGACTTTCCGGGGGCATTTCGGACATTTTTCGGACTGTTATTTTAAAAACGGACAAAACCGGGACCCGGGAACGAACTCCCACAAAGCCTGGTGAGTCATGGGACACGTGGCTTGCATGCCACAGCCCTCCCATCACCTTTCAATCAATTTCAGAGTGAAAAGACTAAAATACCCCTGGTATGCAGTCTCAGTCCGGTTGGACTCATTTGCAGACTCTCAGAAATTGCCAACAAGTCCCTCCAATTTCCAAAATTCACAAAACCCCGGATTTCGTGTTCAATCCGGGCCGGACTCATGCTGAAATTTCACCTATAAATAGAAGGGCTGTCAAAGCCATTGATAACAACAAAATTACTCTCCAAATTCACCATAGCCACGGCCTAAACTGAGTTCCACTCCCCCCGAGCCTCGGTTTTACCTCGTTTTGCATGAAAACTTCGTATTTCGATCAAATACGCCCCTCACCACCTCGAAACACCATCCCAAACCACTTTCCGTATCCCGTATACACCCCCGAGCCAAAGGAGTCGACCCTAGCCATAGGTATAACTCCCTCTCTCTAATCTCTCGTTCCGCCTCGATTTACGCGCCAGTCGCTACAATCGTTTCGGACGACATCGTTGAAATGTAGACGCCTCCGTCTAACGGGGTCCGATACGTTTTAGCCCCTAGATCCTCTTCTCTTCCCGTAAGAGAAGTAATCTCGGGTTAAAACGGCGTTCCGGCCCCGTTCCATTTACTTTTACGTCATTTACAATTCCGGATCGATCGATCCGTCGATCGTCATTTAAATTTCCATCATTTACAATTCCGGACCGTTTGATCCATCGAACGTCATTTACTTTTACGCAACTTTACAACTCCAAGTCGTTTGGCTCGTCGATCGTCATTTACAATTCCGAGTCGTTTGGCTCGTCGATCGTCATTTACAATTTCAGATCGTTTGATTCCGTTGATACCGCACTTTAAATACTGTCATTTACAAAGTCCGACCCGTTTGGATCGTGATAGTATTTAGTTTTCAAAGTTCGAGTCGCAACCCGATTCGTTGATTGCATGTCATTTAATACATTTTTTCCCGTAAAAATCGTTAACAATGTAATGCCCGGTTCAAAACCGGAGTTCGAGCATCGAACTCTCTTTCAAAACGCGCGAAATGACGTTTGGCATCCAAACGCTCATCTTCAAACTTAAAAGCCCCCATTTCAAAATGCAAACACACACACACATGCACACGTTTTCGAGAAAGGTAGAAAGACTCGTCATACGAGGCGTTTCGGGTGATCTCGTAATACTCTTCCCGAAACGTAACATGACCTCCGAACCTAACAATCTCTGGTACCAAATAGTTTTTTACTCGTTTTTGCTACCAATAAAAATGACCCCCCATTTTCAAAACCCTTTTCCTAAGTTTTTGCTACCAATAAAAACGACACCCTTTTCTCACTAAAGCCGTTTTTCAACGTTTGGGCTCAAAATACAAAATCGCGTGGCGACTCCTTTTCCTTCCCGAAAAGCGAGGTCTCAGACACCAACCTTCCGCGAAAGACAATCGCGCTTTCGCGTCCGTGCGAAATCCCGGGTAATTTCAGTTGGCGACTCCGCTGGGGATCTGGATACTTTTTTCAAAACTGCCGTTATTTTCAAAAAAGCCTTCCGTGGGTCAAACTTTCGTTTACCCTTCCTCGTTTTTGTGTGCGTGTGTTACTTTAAACCTCTAACGGTTTTTTTCAAAGGCATTACATTGCTGTCTTTTCAAAATCATACCATGTTTGTGCATCCCCATTCATGTTTGATTTTCATGCTATCTTTTGAACTGTGCATCAAAATTCTTTAAGACATTCTGAAAAATCTCTGTTTTACTCAGAAAAAGAATTTTAGTGACCGCACACTACTCGCACTTGCTGCCTCGGTACACCGCACTTCACGTGCACTTGCTGCCTCGGTACACTGCACACTACGACCCGTAACCCGGGATGGCCTTATCAATTGCACCTCGGTTGGTCTGCCAGACACCTTTAGAGGGCGCACGGGGTCGTCCCAAACAGCCCATCCTAGCCCGTGTAAGCCATGCACTCTTTGTGTCACACTTTGTCCAATACCCCGGTTGGTTTTTTGGCTTAGTTCGTGTCATAAAGCCTAAGTGTATGTTTTTTACGTCGGGTTCTGCCACGAGTCAAGCTCGAGAGGTTGAGACCGAAGGTCGTTCCCGACCCGAAGTCTTGAGCTTTTCAGCCTTGACTTTGACGCGGAGCTCTGCCGAAAAATATACCTGAAGGTTCAATGTGACACCGTGTCACGAAACCCTCGTCGTATGCACCGTGCCAGCCACAACTTGGCCAACGCCAAAAGCTAAGGTCCCTCGCGCAAGCGAGTCAGGAGAGGTCATGCCGAAATTTTGGCACGATCCCCGCCTTAACTTAAGGACGTTGACTTCAACTGTGGCCCGTGCGTCACATACGTTGGAAGTTTGCGTGATCAGCTAGCCTTAAGTTCACTTTTTCTTTTGTCGGTGGAACTCGCTTGCCTTATAGGACCTCGCTCGGGATTGTCCGTCCCGAGAAAGATGATCTACAAATGGAAACGAGGGGCTTATAAGCGTAGTGACGAGATCCACTGATTAGAGCTCTAGGGTTAGTTGCGAAAAAGAAGACACGCTCTTTTCCAACCGAGTAGGACTCTGAGAAAACGCATTTTAAGTAAACATTAATCGGTAACTGCACATTACACAAGCCCGAAACCTTGAGCCAAATACCCTTTTCCGAAGCCTAAACACTGCCTTTCGTTCCCTGCAGCGAGCACAAAGTGGTTCAGATTTCCGGGTCAGCGCCTCGCCAGAATCACAGTTACGGCAGCGTCAGACAGTTCTTCGGTTCCCTCAGTTCCCTCAGCCAGAATATCCGACATGTCTAGCTCACCGAGAAATCGTGACGGGGACGGACCCCCGCCACCGGTCACAAATATGACTTTGGAAGAAGCCATCCGGGCTTGTGAGGTTCACAAGAGGTGGAAAGAAGATCAGCAGAATTTTGTGATACAGCTTCTGAATGAGCGAGGTATAGCAGCCTATCCCCGCCGACGGGTACTTTCGTCCCGGTCGAGGATGACGATTCCCGAAACCAGTTCCTCAAACCTTCAACCAGGTTCCTCCCCCGCAAACTTACGAGATTCCTTCGAACCAAGGAAACAGCCGACCTAGGCTTCACGTTGCCACCTCTCAGGGCAACCCTGTCGCATATGGCCAGGCCAGTGCTACTCCCGTCGCTCAATACAACCAGCGCACCGCTGGACCATCTCAAACAGATGCCAATATCCTTCAATACCCTCCTAGGTTCATCCCATTGCCTATACACGAATCCCAAAACACCGGGGACAAACCCCGATAGTAAAAGGCCCCCATATATTCGCATATATCAAGCCTTCCACCTCCAATCACTACCGCTCACATGTTAGCACCCAGCGCCGAGCCTCAAAGTCCACCACTAGACCCAATCTTAGCCTGGATGGTCGAACAAATAAAAGACCTGAAAGCCACCATGAGCAGCTCAAAGCAGGAAATGCTCAAGTCCACAGACCCGGGAATGGTCATGCCTCTCCCTGCCAAGTTCAGAATGCCGGAGATGGACCGATTCGACGGAACCGAATGTCCTCAAACGCATGTCGACACCTACGTTCTCGGCATGAGAGCGAAATGAGCAACCCTCCAAAGAAATGGCCGACCACTTCCAAAGATACGCTCAAGAGTTCGGCGTTACGATGGTTTCGAGGGTCAAGCTCGCGGATCGCCACACTGGGATCGATCGCAACATCTTCCTAGAACGGTACAGATCCAATCTAGAGTGGGAAACAAGTCGTGAGGACTTAATCACCACTGAACAGAAAGCAGAGGAAAGCGTCGGAGAATTCTACAAGAGGTGGAGTTGGAAGCTCTCCAAGATCATGGAGCCACTCTCCAAGGACGAACAGATGCGGATCTTCAAGTCCTGCTTAAGACCGTCCATCAGAACTCTCATCAGTCATCATTTCTTCCTGCATCTCCGGCCATGGTCAATGCCGGCGCACGCTCGAGAAGGATCTCAAGGAAAAGTTGGCTACCGCACGCCCATACGTATACCGCCGCCAGCTTGCTTTCAATCCGCACCGGCCCCTAAGAAAGGGAAAGATATGTCTGTCAACTATATCCATCAGGGACAGCAGTCGGGCAACAGAAACCCGGTCCCCCAAAGCAACAATTCCACTCAGAAGCAGCCTGCCGTACACTTCGACAAGTTGGACATGCCACTGAGCAAGATGCTGGAGGGGTTAATCAAGGAAGGTCTCCTTAAACCCGTTGCAAATTACAAACCCAAGAATCCCGTAGTCAACGCTGACAAGAGCAAGTACTGCGCCTTCCATCAGTATCACGACCATACCACCGACAACTGTGTGGGGTTACGATACAAAATCCAGAACTTGGTAGAGGAAGGAAAATTGGAGCGCCCCCGTGGGCCCAATACCGTCGAAAACCCCTTTCCGAACAACAACAGTGTGAATTCCATTGAATGGGTGCCCAAGAAGATTGCCGCAGAGCCAGTTCCTCCGCCTCTTCCAGCCGGGTCCTCATCAAATGTCCACATCAGCTACGATGTTTGTGACTGCTCCGCATGCCTAGAGTATGAGTCCCAAGACATGGTCCAGAGCAATCCTCCTAGAAAACAGAAGAAGAAGTCCTCTCAACAGAAACTGAGAGAAAGATACGAAGATGGAGATACCAGTGTGGGTACACTCGGAGAGCCATCTGGGAGGTTCGATTACTACGTACTCTACTCCAGCCAGTCCTCCCTTCCTCTAGGCCATGCAGCTTTAGAGCAAACAGGGGTGGGAAAGCCGAAAAGTCCTGCTGACACCAAAGTTCAGACCTTGGGACACCGGAATACCTCAGATCTTGGTAATCTTACTGCCAGTCAGAAACCTAACCCCCCGCGGGATCAGCCAAGGTTCAATTTGTCCAGCTTTCGAGCTCGGACCGGCAAAGGAAGATCAAAGTCAGCTTAACACTCGCACTCGATCAACGTGCTAACCAAGGGCGGCAATCGCCACAAACAGCCTCAACGCAATCCCGATGCTCCAGCAAAGGCTTTACCTCGCAAGAGGAAGACAGGAAATGGATGGCTTTATGACTCTCCTTCTACGGATAGAGACCAGATCTACGATTCCCGACTGTATGGCAGTATGATCACTTTCTGTGATGAAGACCTACCGAGAGATGCCTCGGGGCACAATGAAGCTCTGTACATCACTCTCAAGCTCAACACCATATCACTCCCCGAAGTATTGGTAGACAACGGATCAGCCGTTAACGTCCTCCCTCTCAGCATGATGCGAGCCATACGCATCAATGAAAGCCACTTGATTCCATCAACTCGGACTATCAAGGCCTACGACAGCACGTCTCGTCCCATCCTGGGGACGATGACTCTGGAACTCTGGTTCGAAACCCAAATGGTGCCAGCAAAATTCCACGTGATGGACATTCCATCCGAATTCACAGCCTCGTTGGGACGCCTCGCTACATCACATGAAAGCCATAGCCTCCACTCTCCATCGCTGCGTTAAGTTCATTAACCTGCAGGAGATCTTGAAGTCATCGTAAGGGACAAGCTTCCTCATAGGAAACGAAGCCGAGACAAAGAACAAGCGTGCCCGCAGCCAGGCATCGGGGCTACCTCCTTCAAATCAACCAAGGGACTACCAGGGCAAATCTCATTAGAATCCCTCAGAGTCCGGAGATGCTAACTACGTCAATGTCCTCGAGCAGGCAGACCCTGAAGCAGTCCGATATATCAAGTTCAACTGTCGTTTCCAACATTTGGAGGCAGATTGGAAAGAAACACTGAGAATCGCCATGATGCGGGCACACAAACCCCCTCTCTCCAATTGGAGATTTGTCAGCATTCTTCAAGCCAACTCTCTGGCCCCGCTAGGCGAAGAGATTTTCGTAATAAAGGTCAATAAGCACCGTCATACTCGTCTTGAATGCATGGACGTCGTATGGGATGTCCTCCACGAGGAATTGCCCGCTGAACCCCTCTTCTCTAGCGAGGGGCACGATGTTTTCCTAGCAGCTCCAGCAGCACAGCCGGACGCGAGGCGTCCTTACGTTTGGGTTGAGCCGTCAGACGGCGACGAATCAGGACTCTCCGGAGTCGAGGACGCGGCAGACCCGTGGGCAGATCCCTACATTCATATGCTCAATTTCGAGGACGGCACCCGTTCCGATCAGGTCACCTACGACCAGGGCTCCAACACCATGGAAATTGTCAAGCTCAACGTCCAGTACAGGCAGTTATCCGACAATTGGAAGCAACTGGTTGACACGACAAAGAACCCCTTTGATCAAGTGACTGACGACGACTTCGTCAACATCATCTATTCCAGATATCCCGATAATACCAAGGACCCGGTCCTTATTATCAGATTCTGCAATGCCAAAGTTACCCTCGACGACTGCCTGCTCATGGTAAACGAGGCCCTGGCTAACCGAGCTCAGAGCTCATCATCACTTTCGACTACCAGCCCCAGTGGCAACCGGCCCGTGCCGTCAGTCAAGCTTAAAGCCACAAGCGCCGCCAAGGGCAAGGGCAACAGCGAAGGAGACAAAGCTCCTCACCCTGCTACAAATCAGATCAACCTCGGGAACGCTTCCGGCAGCCACCCCGAAAACATCTGTAAGGGTCTTCCTCGCAAGACAGAGTCAGCTTCCGACGCTGGAAATGACCACCTCAGCATCAACATGCTCCAGTTCGATTCTGCTCCCAGTCGTCACGGCCACGGATTCAGACATCCCGCCAGCAAACTGCTAGCCCTAATAAACTTGGCGATCGAACGAGATCACGAGACTGTCAACATCGCAGAGTTCAATACCCCCGTGGGTTCAATCAAACAGATATGGGCGAACTTCTTGGTAGTCGAGATCAAGGAAGGCCGCATGGAATGTCCCAGCCCGACTTCCTTCGTCAACATAATCCAAGTATTTCCACCGTTCGGGGATTTGGATGTGATCACAGTTCTAGACACTAGCCAGACGGCGCGCACCTACGGAGACTGTTTAGCTCTCGCAAGGAAGGCCCTCATGGAACTAGTCGTTCAGGAGAATCGTCTCTGGGACGAAAACCAAGCTCAAAAGACCCACAGGGACTAAGCCCTTAAAGTGTCACAAGCAGCTTCAGACAGAAAGCTAGAGGCCACTCTAGACCAGTTCGACCTCAGGGGTTTTGCTCACGGAAACTTCCTCGACTACCGTCTGTTCTCATCCAACCCCCTCTGCCAAGGGAGGGCGGTCAACGGTCCCGACGACCTAGGAGATGGAATGACACAGCAGAACGAATACCATCACTTACCTCCCCGAGGAAAGCAAGTTCTCTGTGAAAGCGACGACGAAGACGATGAAACCATTCTCTTCCAAGTCGGGCATGAAGTCAACAAAACCGGAATCCCAAGGGTCCTGGGAGGATGGAAACGGATCATTTCCGCACTCAAACTGAAAGGCCAGCTGAGGGAGGAAGGTCTATTCAAAAGGAATAGAAAGATAGAAATTCATCTCCAGCGACTGCTCAAGGAGATTCCACAGTCTGCGGCATTCGTTTACAGAAACGATCAACTGGGACAGCAACCAGTTACATGGGCAGACGTTTGGGAAGCCGTGTACTCACCTTCCGACATACCTGCCACTCAGATAAAGCAGAAAGGAAAACTCTCCCCGATGGAGGTTTACCTAGACTGCCGCACGCAGTTCAAAGAAGCACTGGCTATTCTCACATGGGAAGAAACGCAGGCGCTAACTCTCGACGCAGGCTCTGCTGCAAGAAAGTTAATCTGGGCCAAGAGTGGAGGAAAACTAGCAAACCATGAGTATCGCTGCACCCAACCTGTAATGCCCCGAGCATGCTCAAGAAGAAGGAAAGGAGTGCGGTATACCGTGAAGAGATCAAGGAGACTGTTCGCCTGAACCAAGAACTCTCCAGCCTCCCTCGGAGGGTCAGCAACGCACAGTTCAGCTCTGGCAACCACTGTTGTGCATTGACATTCGAACAGCTGCGGCAATCCATAAACTACCTCCCCGCGGAGGCACCCAAGCCAGTATCCTGGGACAGAATCCGTAAAGCTGCCGAAGCTCCCGAAAACTCATCTACAATCAATGAATTGAGGGAAGACATATGGCCCTATGCTACGAGGAATCCTCCTCTGACTATGGCTCAACTTAGAGCGGCCTGTTCAGAAGGGACCAAGCCTGATGTCAGCGTCCTAACCCGATCGGGTCAAATCCATGCATTACCACCTAAGGCCACTAAAAAGCCGACGGAGCCAGAACTGCAACCCGGCCAGCCCGAAGACGCAAGTTCCGTGAAAGAGGACCCGATCCTCACTCAGCTCAAGCAAACCCAGGCGAACATTTCCCTTTGGTCCCTGCTCACATCTTCATATCCTCACAAGCTCAAGCTAGAGGAAAGTCTGGCCCGTACCATGGTCCCCGTGGACGCAACCCCAGACGAAGTCATTCAGATGATCGGCAACATCCACTACGGCAACATTATCACCTTCACAGATTTGGACCTTCCAAAATTTGGGGCTGATCACAATGAGCCACTCTACATCACAGTCCAGTTGGATGAGCGTCGCCTTCCCCGTGTGTTGGTAGACGGAGGTTCCGGAATGAATGTCTTGCCCGCCAAGATGATGGACCTGCTTGACATCAAGCCTACAGATCTGAAGCCTTCAGTCCACACTGTCAAGGCCTATGACTCTACTTCCCGTACAGTTCTCGAGGTCGCTACTTTAAACATCTGGTTCAGCAAGCGGATGATCCCCACCGAATTTCAAGTGTTGGACATTCCAATCACTTTCACAGCCATCCTGGGGCGACCCTTAGGGGTGTTCACGGTCCGGATTGGTCCGGATTTTATCAAAATTTCAAAAAAATAGGACCGGACCAATTGTTCGGTTTTGCCTAAATTCAGGACCAGGACCAGACCATTACATTACAAGATCGGTCACATTGGTCCGGTTCCAATGGTTCGGTCCATGTCCAGTTTCATCGGTTCCACAAGTTACACTACTATATTTTTTTTCTGAAGATAAAACATGCAACAACTATTTTTTTCATGAACCAAAATATATGACGATTACATAAAAAAAAGTTCAAATGAAAATATTCAGACATATAACAAATTAACTGAAATAGAGGAACAAAGTTCAAATAAAAAATATAGGACGATTACGTTACATAAACAAAGTTGAAAATCGAAAACTGAAAATTCCATGCTTAATAACAGTAAATTTGAAATATTATATATATATATATATATATATATATATATATATATATATATATATATATATATATATATATATATATATATATATATATATATATATTATACACAATATATACATAATCGGTCCGGTCCGGATTCGGTCCAGGACCATATATATATTTTCAAAAATCAGGACCAATCCAAATAATCGGTTTCCATATAAATTTGGGACCAGAACCAAACCAATTCTATTAGATTGGTCTGGTTTTCATTGGTCTGGTCCAGTTTTATCGGTCCGATCCGGTCCGTCGGTTTTTTTGTTCAGCCCTAGCGACCCTGGCTGCATCAGATCAATGGCGTGGCATCCACCCTTCACCAGTGCCTCAAATTCATGCAAGGCAACGAGTTAACCACAGTCTACGGCGACAACGTCACCACCGAGGGGACCAGCACCAACGACATTCCGGTATTAGAAATCAAGCATAATGACGACATGGCATTAACTGGATTCACTCTGGAGACCTCCAAGATCCAAATATGCAACGTGGACCTTCCACTATCTCACGACAGGATTCCTCCCGCCATGAAGATGATGAAACTCATGAACTTCATCCCAGGACTGGGGCTCGGCAAAAGGTTACAGGGCCAACACCAAGTCATTGAAGTCAAGGACCATGCCACGGTCCAGGGGCTCTGTTATGTGCCAACACCGGCTGACATCAGGGAGAACAAAAGGCTCGCCCGCACCAAGGCAGCAGCCCGCAAAAGGGGAACCTCCAACGGCACACCCAACCTCCGACCTTACAGTTTCGACCTCGCTCATTACTTCACCAAGGGAACCGACAGCAGAACTGAGGGGACCGACAAGGGAACCGACAGCAGAACTGAGGGGACCGACAGCGGAACCGACAGCAGAACTGAGGGGACCGACAATGGAACTGATGAAGATGAGAAAGAAACTAGGAAAGTCAGCACCGAGACTACAGAAAGGATGGAACAGCTAGCACGGGACCTCAAGCATTTCAGAGGACTCAAGGCTAATCCGATTAGGGGAGCGTTCCTCGACATCACAGCTCTACCTGGACCAACTGCCACCACAGTCCAACACGAGTACACATTCAAGGGTATCCTGCATACACGAAGAGCAACTCAGGGTACTCTTCGCGGAAACAGATTGTTCGGATCAGCCACCGAGGCCACATTCGAGACAACAACTCCAAAGCAGAAGGAACCAGAATTCATAGAAGACACTCTCAGTGGACCAGCTCTACAGAGTCTTTTTGAAGAAGTCATGGAGGTGCCAAACCTGATTGACCTGGGCTCCGAAAATAGCATGATCGCCATGATTGGGACAGCAGAAGGCAAGCCTCTTGATCCCCGAACCCTCATCAAGCATCCAGCAATGCCACTGAAGAACCGGGTAACTTTCACTGGACTTTCACTGGACCAAGGGCAAGCCAGGCAGATTTGGAAGACAAGCTGGGCCTGCACCCACATCTCCCTAAACCCAGTCTCGAACCCTCTGAGTCAGTCCTTGTAAAAGTCCAGTCCTCTGAGTCGTCCAACGGCCTTAGGCCGGAAGACTATGATAATGTAGCCAACCATGTATTTCCGTTCTCATTTAATGAAAAGTCTGACCTTTCGGAGTATCCTCTCATTGCACTTTAACAACTGATAAGTTAACAAACAACTTAAAAGACGTTAATAACGAATCAATTGATAAAGAAGTAGACACATTAAATGAACAATACGTTAAAGAAGTTCTCAAGCGTGTAGTCGACCAAGAGGACAACCGGGCCCAAGCTGCCGAAGAGGTTATGACCAAAGTGAACCTGGGTCAGTGCAAGAGCCTAAAGAGACATAAGTGGGCAGTTTCTTCGCCGATGCAGAAAAAGAATCCCTGATAAGCCTCCTCCGGGAGTATGTTGACGTGTTCGTCTGGTCATACCAGGACATGCCAGGACTCGATCCCTCGATCGTGGAGCACACAATTCCCCTGGATCCCGAATCCAAGCCTGTCAAACAAAAGTTGCGCAAGATCAAGCCATAGTGGTCCTTGCAAGTGAAAGAAGAAATTGAGAAAATGCTCCGAGTTGGTTTCATCAGAGTGATTGAGTACCTGATCTGGCTTTCCAACATAGTGACGGTCACCAAGGACAATGGGAAGGTCAGATGCTGTGTGGATTTCCGGGATCTCAACAAGGCCAGCCCTAAAGATGATTTCCCACTGCCTAACATCGACATGCTAGTCGACACCACGGCAAATTTCGTAGTAAAGTCCTTCGTGGATGGGTTCATTGGATACAACCAGATCAAAATGTCTGAGGAGGATCAAGCCAAGACTGCTTTCACCACTCAGGTGGGGACATACTTGCTACACCTGGGCCATGTCCGTTCGGTTCGAAGAACGCTGGGGCTACTTACCAGTGGGCCGCGACAGCCCTCTTCCATGACATGATTCACAAAGAAATCGAAGTATATGTCGACGACATGATCATCCACTCAGAGGATCGGACATGCAGCACATGACAGATCTGAGAAAGTTCTTCAACAGACTCAGAAAGCACTCCATGAGATTGAACCCTGCGAAGTGCACCTTCGGCGTCAAGGGAGGCAAGGTACTAGGGTACATGGTTACAGAAAGAGGTATCGAAGCCGATCCCAAGAAAATCAAGGCCATCATCGACATGAAGCCGCCTCAGACTTTGACAGAAGTGAAAAGCTTTATGGGAAGACTTCTATACATCAGTCGCTTTCATCAACCAGTTGACATCTCTCTGCGAGCCCATGTTCAAACTGATGAAGAAGAATGCCGACATCAAGGGACGCCGAGTGCCGCATGCCTTTCGAGAAAATCAAGACCTACTTGGTGAATCCCCGATTCCGTGCCCGCCACATGAAGACAAGCCACTACTCTCGTATCCGACAATAATGTACACGTCAATCGGAGCAATGCGGCACAAGAACAGAAAGATTCCAAGGTTGAGCATGCAATCTACTTCGTAAGCCGAAAGCTTCAAGGAAGTGAACTCGGCCTACTCAAAGATTAGAGAAAACTTGTACCGCCTTGGTATAGGTAGTCGGCAACCGAAACACTACATGCAGTCACATTCGGTGCTCCCGGTCTCCAAAATGGACCCCGTCCGATATCTCTTTGACAAGCCATCCTGTCCAATGCGACTAGCCAAGTGGTCATTCTTCCCGGCCGAGTTCGACATCAAGTACATGGTCGAAAATCAATAAAGGGCGAGTAATGGCAGCATCGCTCGGCAGACTTCCCAAGCGGTGAGCCCAAGGGTCCCGATCCAGCTTTCGGATGACGGAATCTTCTCACTCAACAAAGTGCAAAACCGCCGGCAACTCTTCTTCGAAGGGGCAACCAACAAGAAGGGGAATGGTATTGGAATGCTCCTTGTCGATCCCAAGGACGAGCATACTCCCATAGCTATCAAGCCGAATTTTGAAACAACCAACAATGCCGCAGAATCACGAAGCTCGTGCAGCCGGCCCGGAAGCCGCCTCGAGCGCAACATCTCGTAACCGGAAGTATACGGAGACTCAACATTGATCATTAATCAAGTGTCCAACAAATGGAAGACGGTAGATTCTCGCCTCCAAGTACCACACGTACATGGAGGAGCTCATTGCTCGCTCAAGGACATCTCTTTCCATTATTTGCCAAGAGACAGTGAACCGCCGCAGATGCCCCGGCAACCCTCGCCTCTCTTGTCGAAATCCCCGATGGGAAATCGCAAAACCCTCGTAATAGGCAGACGGGAAACACCCGCTTATTGCTGTGAGATCAAATAAAAAAAGAAACGATCGACGAACCCTGGTACAATCAAATATACCAGTACCTCCAAAACGGAGAAGCTTCCTTCACAAATGAAGATGGAAAATACAAATAAGGGATCAAAGCCAAAAACATGATGGCATTAAAATTCCTGGCATCCCATTTCGTCATTCTGAGGGGTATGTTGTACAAGAAGCGCCACCAAGGGCCACTCCTTCGGTGTGTAAGCAAAGAAAAAGCCAGTGAGCTAATGAACGAAGTTCACAACGGAACCTGCGGTCCGCACATGAACGCCCGAGCATTGACATAGATCATTCTCCGTATGGGATACTATTGAATATCAATGGAAACAGACTGCATCCAGTTCGTCCGAAGCTGCGACAAATGTCAATGGTTCTCTAACCTCAATCACATCCCTCCTCATGAACTCTATTGCATGACTACACCATGGCCTTTCGCCACATGGGGAATTGACTTCATCAGCAAGATCACTCCACTAGGGAGCAATGGTCACGAGTTCATTCTAATTGCAGTCGACTACTTCACCAAATGGGTAGAAGCCAGATCGTACAAGGTACTGAATTCTAAGAAGGTGGTCGAGTTCATCAAAGAGAACATCATGTGCCGATACGGAGTGCCCAACGAGATCATATCCGACAATGGGACTCACTTCGAAGGAGATTGCGACCAACTGCTGACCGAATTCAGAGTCACACGTCACAAATCTTCTCCCTACAGACCACAAACCAATGGTGCAAGAGAGGCAACAAACAAGACTCTCGCCATGATAATCGTAAAGATGACCACTGCAGGTCGGGACCGGCCCGAAAAGCTACATCTAGCCCTCTGGGGATACGTAACATCGCCGAACCGCCCCCGGGGAGACTCCGTTCGCACTTACCTACGGAATGGAAGCAATGTTACTTGTGGAATTGGAAATTCCATCCCTCCGAGTCCTCTTGGAAAATGGGATCAATGAAGTTGAATGGCTACAGAGCCATCACGACGAACTTGCTCTACTCGACGAGCGCAGACTAAAAGCCATGGAACACACTCGAGCCTACCAAGGCAGAATGGCCCGAGCATTCGACAAGAAAGTCAAGATCCGAGACATCAGAGAAGGCGACTTGGTGCTAAAGGAAAAGCCTCCTACGCAGACCAATCCCCTCGGAAAGTGGGAGCCTACCTGGATAGGACCGTTCGTGGTACAAAGAATCTTCTCCGGAGGAGCCATGAAGTTAGCAGATTTGGACGGGAACCCTTTCGTTAACCCCGTGAACGGAAGCAAGATCCGCAGATACTTCATTTGAGGAAGAGCACGAGTCAACTCTCCTTCCCCATACACTATCCCTTAGTAAAATTAAAGTTCTAAAAGAGTAATACCCAACTGGATACATTCCCGCTAATGATCCAGGTAAAAAACAGGGTCACACTTCTTTTGCCTTTGTTTTTCTCAAATTCACCTAAAGTGTCAAACTACGGTGACCTGAGCCCTTTAGTCCAATTGTAAAAGGGGAACGTAGGCAGCCATCATTGGTTCGGTCTCAAAAACAAAAAAATACAATAAGCATCAATTGCTTGTGTTTCGAAAAACTCTTTTCAATTAACCTACAAATTCATTACGGTTAAAACAATCTTTGATGAGTTCAAGCACGGTCAACTCTTGACTCGCTACACGCTAGCAAAACTACAATAAAACATTAATCAGTTAATGTGTCTACAATGACAGTGGTGGATACTGCGGACAAAGAAGGTCACCTAGTTTCCGTACTTGGTCCTTCATCCTTCTTCCCTTCCACTTTCCCACGAGAGTGTTCTTCACCTTCACAGGGAATACTCCGATAGTCCTCCTACCTCGGCTCGCCGACTCTTCCCCGACGCCTCCGTCAAGCCTCGTAGCCGTGCCAACGCAGCCCTTTCCCTAGCTCTGTCTCGAGCTGCCTCGCTTTGAGCCATCATGACCGTGCTTTGATTGGCCTCCCGATCAGCATTGGCCTCATAGTCAGCCATGTCGTTCCCAGTACGATTCTGAGGGTTAGCCCCCGCTTCGGTCCTCCTCAAGGTCGAGCTGTCAAGGTGATCATCACTCAACAACTCATTCCGTCTCCATAAGATAGACATCTGTGTCTCCCCTATATACTCTTCATACCAGTTCAGATACTGCGTTGACAGAACAGTGCCCCCTCTCCGGTGAAAGAGAACCCTGGCAGGAAAGGACGTGTATTGCCACAATCGTGTGAGCAGCAATAGCGTCGAAGGATCTTCCATCAGCAGAGATCCCACCTCGAAGGTAGCAGTATGACTCAAGCCCATCAATGGCACCTGCTCCAGCCCGTACTGTCGCAGAACCAAGGATGGAATGTAGAAAGCCGTCTGGGACAGCCCCGGCACTCTAACAACCAAGAGACCCTCCTGAGCGGTCCGACAAGTCTGTAACTTCCAGTGGGGAACCCACCATCGCAAGTGATGCGTGCGGAGTCTGGCCATCCAGAGCTCCAGCCACTCGATTGCCCCCTATCACCAGAGGACGTCGAGAAAAGGACCAAGCGTCACAAGACATTGGCACCTCGGGCATCATCTGCAACCTTTCCCTCAACCACATGGTAAGCATAGCGGGACTCCCTCCCCACATATATCGGCTGCCGGTCGCCATCCGACCTGTGCCCAGGAAAGTCTCACCCAAGACCAAAGGCACGATGTCTCCCCCGCTCTGGCACTGTCTCACCAAGTCCAGTACACTGTGATGGCACACACCCAGGGACGTGAATGTGAACAGAGTAGCAATCGCGCATAGAGCAAATGCGTCCCACGCGAAGACGCTCCCCTCAGCTCCGACAAATTTATCGGCAGCCCGAAATGTCGACATAATCGGTGTTCAATATCGCATCCCGTATTCTTCTCCAGCCGAGATACCAAGTAGAGACACTAGCTTCTCAACAGTGGCCATGCCACCAAGATACGGAAGAACTAGGCTGCTCCTGCCTCAGTGTCCTCCTGAATGGCCCGGAAATCTTCGAACGTAGGAGTGATTTCGTTGTACGAAAAGTTGTACACATTCCTCCGTACGCCCTGTAAGCGAGCCGCAGCCTCTCAAAAGATCCCAATCCGGCATGAGCTCCTTCAAAGCCCAAACAGATTTCATCCCGTAATGTACCTTCGAAAAACCCCTTGTTTTGCCTCGTGTGGTTCCGTACTCCACGATCGAAAATTCTCCAAGTATCGCTCTTGCATCCGAGACGATAGCTTAGGAAAGGGAGCCATGAAAGAAAATGAAGGAAGCCTTAGGAATTGGAAAGAAATTCAGCCAACTGATCAAAGCAAATGCGCAGTTTCTTACGAATTGCAAAGCTGAAACTGCAATTTAAAGAATCTGGAATTTCACCCTCGGTCCGTGGGATTCTCTCTGCAGTTGACTTGGTCAACTCTGCAGCTAGCTGCCCTTAAATTGGAAACAATTCCAAACAAAGCCCTATTCATGCCTTTATGAATATGCGTGCTACCCCCGGTTTCAATTAACCAAAGCCAACACCTCTTCCGCCCCGGGCTCGTGCAACAGTGCAAATAATTAAATATCAGTGCATATAGGCATAATTTTTGACCCGTTCAATTTTTTATGCATGTTTCATTTTATTTATTTTTGATCAACCTACTTGCTTATTTGCCGAAAATAAAGAAAAGTTAATCACTAAATAAATGTGTGAAGTACAGGTTCCGCCTCAAGGGCGCCTTTTCGAATACAGTTCAAGTCAAATTGTTCCGGACAATACATACATTTTATCTAAAAAGCAAAAAAAAAAGAAGGACTACTCCGAGTCCTGCTCGTTATCCGAGCACTCGAT